>DVZL01008303.1:0-10317 GCA_018236625.1 Lasaia peninsularis | reverse complement strand
TCTGGCACAGGCATTTTATGCCTAAAAGAATAACTCCAGCCCTCAATGTTTAATGTAAACTTTTTTCTGAAATAAATATTTATTATTATTATTATTATTATTTCCATCTATGTATATTATTAAAATGGACAATTTTTTTCATAGCAGTTCATTATGCGCAGGAAATCTGTTATGATTGAAAAAGCCCTACCTGCATAGTATACGGAAGGATTTTAATTAGATCTATTATCTAATCATTAAAAACATTAGGACATTGATAAAACTTCTAAAAATTAATTCAAAGTAGCAATTTTCAAAACAAAAGATGTTTTGCAAAATTCTTACTGACTGCAAAATACTATGGGTTCAGATAGTAATGAATTAAAATTTATTTTGCATCAATGGAAACATAAGCATTTCTTGTGATTTTGACTGGATACTTAAATATGTTAATGAGAAAGTGTCTCCATCAATAAAAGATAGAGCATACATTTTTTTCTTTGAATGATAAACAGAATTTTATTCAGTCAAGAAATTTAGTTAAATCAGGCAATAAAGAACCTGGTGGTAAAAAAACATCAATTAAATGTCCTTGGGTTTTCTACCTAAACATGGACTGACGTTAGAGACAAGAAAACATATAAATGGAGCCTATCTGTTACATTTGGCAAATAATGTTAAAAGCAAAAAATCAATATGAAGATTAAATAAGACTATGTAAAAATTGTGAAGTTCATTACTTTAAAATAATCTCTGACTACGCTGCTATTAAAACTAAAGATGTAAATATATTGTAAATAAAAAATATATGTAACCTACATAGGTTCCTTTTTTATTTAGTTTGGTAAAAACTTTTTACCTGTTAAACTAATAAGTAGCATATTGAAAGGTTTTTTGAAAAAATATCTAGAAGTTTTTTCCTTTTTTAATGAACATGACAAAAGCATTTGTCTTTACACATGCACATGATTTCTAATAACTTATAAATAACAGTAGACAAAGTTACAAAATATTATTAAAATCATACTTTAATTATGTTTACAATCCGTAGTTTCAATATTGAACCTGCCTAATCTATATTAAAAAATAACCTTCTTCACTCATTATCTTTCTGACATATAAAAGTTATTTTTTAACAAGAAATGATATAAACTATAATCTAACAACTGCACACATTCTAGGACAAAAAAGGGTAAAACTAATTCTTATAATGTCATAGTTTTATTATTATATTATATATTAGCTAAATGCTTATAACATAATAAGTTTATTATTGTTGTTAATATTAGTTTTAGTTAAGACCAAAAATTGTTAATATACTTAATATTTATTCAAATTAAATTATTTTATATGTATAAAAGGTATAAAAAATAACACTTGTAAAGAAAATTTTTTTATCATTTGACTAAGAGTCTTACAATATATGGATAATTGATGTCATATAAATATCTATGAATAACATGTTACCTCTAACATTCTTTATTAAATAAATTATGATATTCAGTATATATAGTAACCAATATGAAACAAGGTCATACATTTGTTGAACCTTCAAAATGGTAAACTTTGCAAATCTATCACAATTTCCTTTATATTTTACAAATATATATTTATATCAATAAAAATTTGTTATATTATTACAGCTTTACTACTATACTACAACATTAAACTTTTGCTTTATGTGTTGTAAGGTTACACAAGTTTTCAGAAACATTTTTCTTTGAGTTGTTTTATTTTATGACACATGTCAAACAAAATTCGTAGGTTATAATAATAGCAATTAATATTTTCACAGATAGAAATTGATTACAAACTTAAGCAATGGAGTTTATATTCAAAATAATACCAAGAAATGTGAAGTAAGAAATTTTCTAAAAAATTTATTATAGTTATACTAAAATATCATAATTATGGTTTGTAAGTTTATAAATGTAACGCTATCTCGTAAACCTCACATATCGCTTAATATAATAACATTGATGTTCTTTATGTTGTGTTATTGCAAAATAAAATAAAGAATACAAAGTAAAATTTTACGACAACATAAGTCGCCGAATTAAAGTGATTTAATTTTTTGACTACGTATAATAATTTATTAATCAAAATTACAAGAAAAATAAATATCTTTGATATTCTTGTAAGCTAAAGAAACAATAATACGACGCAAAACTAGATCGGCGCTAACAAGAGCGACGACAAAATGTCAAAAATTACAGTAAAATTTTTATGACAGACAAGAGCTCAAACTTCTAAAATTTTGCAAAATAAAATAAAGTACTCACCTGCGGTGTCTGAGGGACCCTGAAATGGGTCCCGGATCATCTTAGCCCGCTTATTAGGCGGTTCATCCACATGATGATCGGCCATGGCTCTGTTTACTAAACGTAAGCCGTCGTGAATATTTCGGCCCGCCGATTCAAATAACACTTTTATGTCTTATATCTTGAAGAAATAACATTTTATAGCGATTTATCATCCATTATAATGTAATTCACCCACATCCCGATCGTTCGATGTCCTTCGAACCATTGAAGGCACATATTACAGTTTCACACTCAAGTATTCGCCATTACAAAGCTCCGAATCGAAGAGCTACACAGACCCTCTCACCATCTTCCGACGGAACTAGCACAATAAATGAAAACAATATCACCAGATTTTTACTACTTTATGGAACTTATTTTAATTAATAAATTACACGATTTCACTTAACACTTTAAAATACACGGAATGGTACTGTTTATGATATATGATGTAAGAAAAAACAGAAAATTTACACGACAAATTCCGAAATACTTCTGTCTCTCCAGCGCAAAATGGCCGCTGTTGATGAAACTTTTTCTACGCTTGTCAGAAAATGTCGGCCTATAAAGAGACAAATGGCTATGATTGGTTGAATTATACCACGTGACTACAGGAAGTGCCGATTTGACGCAGGAGCGGTCCAATTATTCTGACGTCAACGCGTTTCAAGCCGAAGCTAAACGAAGACTTCCGAACATATTTCTAAAATCTTTTAGTAATTTACTTACTATTTCAAAGTATAATCTTACCATTTCTTGTAAAAAATGATGAAAAGAAACTCAAAATTTTAATTTTTATCTATTTCATATTAACTTATCCTCTGCAATATCTAGAATATGTTTCAAAAAATACATTTTGAAAGTTCCCTCCAAAAGTAGGGAGGGGTTCTATCAATACGACGTGTCTACTAATGTCTATGGTATCTAGGTCACCATAGATGACATGAATCTTTAAGGCCATGTACTCATTCCCTTGGATAGTTATCAATAATCGATATGCTCACTAAAGTTGACGCTAATTTTAATAATTCCTATGAAGAAATAAAAATCATTTCCCTAAATTAGAATTAAATATCCTAATTGGATATATTAGGTATAATATTTTTATTCATACATTATATTAACGGAAAACATTTTCTTAATAATTGTAACGGAAAAGTTAAGACGTGTATGAGTTTAGTATGGTAGAAATTTAAAGATTAGCATAATATTATATTAATCCTTTGCTTCAAACGAAAGATTGTTTTTAGTATGAAAAAATAAGTATTTGTTTAGTTATCCAAAACAACTATAATTCTAAGGTTTTGACTTATTTTTATATTTAAAATGATTTTATACTGACAAAATTTTAATAGGTCATCCCGTGTTAATCTTGTCTTTCACGAAGAAATAAATTAAATAAAATGTGACACTAGATGGCGCTAGACTAGGGCGCTAGAATATGTCTTATTTGTTTTTTATGCGATATGGGCCTACCGGCTACCCTATCCTCCGGACCAGAACATATCAATCTCATTATTGCGGCAGCAAAAGGTAAGGCGGTGAATACCTACCCAGACGAGTTGATGCACAGCATTCTACCACCAGTGATCATGTTGGTAGTGACCCAGTTAACTTATGCTCGCCTCTTACAAGTTGCCTGCTAGGAAGGCAGTTGGTCTATTCTACACAGAGGACCCAGACCAACACGAGGGCTTCTTCGTGTGGCTATTAGTATTATGCTAGTTATTGTAATCTAATTTAAAGGGTACCAGATATTGTACATCATAAAGAGGATTTACCTTCTAGTTTGAACGTAAAACCTCAAGTTAAGTTAGTAAGAATGTGACATCCCCATGAGCGGGTAATCTAGTCAGCGTTGGGTCGTAACAAATTCATCTTCCACTGGTTGGAATCTGGTAATTTAGGTTATTGGATTATACTACTGGTAAAGTTGGCAGATAGTAAAGGAGGTTAATTAGTGTCCAACGTATTTTTGTCACCATATTATCAATGCTCACCATTATCGTGTTGTGTACTGGTTGGAAGAGTAGCCGGCAGACTTGTAGAGGTGATCTAAGAGTATTTTTTCCATGAAGCTAAAAGTACTATGTGGAGATAACACTCCTAACAACGATCTGTCCTGAATATGTAGGATTGCTAACTCTTTCTAAACTTCTCTTTCGACAGGTCTTTATTATGAGTGTAATCTCTAGACAGTATCTTTAGCTTTGATATTTCTTACCGTGAGTTGAGCCGCTTGTTTGCATAAAAAGACCATGTAAATTTAACTTTTTTGGTGTCTGTGAATAGAAAATATGAATTACAACTCTCGAGACATCTTTGTGTGTTATATTACTTTTTATATAATTTTAAATATAAATATATCAAACATACATTTTACCATAATCCTCGAGTTCATGGCTAGCATTTTAGTAGAGTAGGTACATAAGAATTAAAAACTGTTGTTCTTAAAGTCCCAGCTTCTAAGGTATAATTTTCATTTCCATAATACCTATTGACATTAGAAAAAGCAATAACAGTGAGGGAAATGCAGGTGCAATTTTTTTACAAGTATATATAATGAAGAATTATCGATTGTTGAGAATTTGGATTGTAAAAATAGTGGTCGTGACCCGTAATAACTGTTTATTATAATCTGTTTTATCTAAAGTAAGTTTAGAAATTAAATTAAATTAAATTTTTGTAAATTAGGTAATAGATCACGTTAGACATGTGTAAATTTTTCTATATATCTGTCAATATAAATCGTAAAATTTAACAAAATTATCATTATTATAAAAAAATATAGAAAAGGTACCTGTATTTTTTAATAGAAAAGTTAGGAAAACTGTACTAACTTTAAAAACGGAAATAATAAAAAGTCGCTGTGTCGAATTTTAATGAAGTGTCAAATTTGATATATTAAATTGACCGAACTTATTTTAGTCCATACCATGAACCTATCTAGAGATGACACTCATAAAAACTGTTCGCAACATAAAACTTTCTCATTTTGGGCCGGCTATCTCATTCTCTCAAGGATTATTTGATTTTACCTATTAGAGAGAGCAAAGACAGATGTTGTCAAGTTTAGAAAGAGTTAGCAATATTATAATTTATCATATTCGGGACAGATCGTTGTTAAAAATGTAATTTCCAGCATCATCCATCTCTTTAGATTTTTGATACAGCGTTAACTCAATTTCATTCACTCTTGCATTAAATATCTTTTTTAATTTGATTTGAGTATATATTTATTTAAATTTTTTGAAAAAATAAAATATTTCGACGTATTATACTTACACATACTTACTTGTTCATATATTTTTATATAAAATAAGATAGCAAATAAGCACACGGCTCTCCTGATCATAAGAGAACGGTCACCTATAACACCATAGACGTTATAGGTGCCTCACTGTGTCTGGTGTCTATCGCCCCTCACACTTCGACATACAACATGATAATCGTTACAGTGGCAGGAATAAGGGGCTTGATCCCTACTAAGGCTATTTTCTCTACAGCACTAATAATTTTGTTGATAATTACTTAACCTCTTAAAAGCTACTTAATGAAAAATGATGATATAAATTGGAACTGTGTGCAATTTATATGCAGTATTTTATTAAGTATCTACAAGCAACCCAAGACTTGCTTTAAGTTTTAATTCAATTTCAGAACATTAACTAATACAGATTTGCTACAACAGTCCGATCAAATGGTACATGACATCTACTTCATTCATTCATCATTTGTTGATAACACCTTTGCAATATTTCTATCGCGAATATCCATAGGCGGTGATAATTACTTACCATCTGGTGACCCACTGGCCTCATCTACTACATGAAAAAATTACAGCTAGTATATTCTTTGCTTACAAAGCCATAAAAGCTTTTAAAGGAAGTATATGCAGAGGTGTCTGCATATACATCATTTATATCTTCGAAATGGAATGTCAAAAGTGAGGTATTTTAAAGTTTGCAAAAATCAAGAAAGGGTTCCTTTTCTTTCCATCTAGGTAATGTTAACCATTGATATTTCCAGTCAGAAATCTGGATTAAAATATGAATCATTTGACTAATACTTGAAAGAATAATGATTACTAACGTGGTAATTGCATATAATATAGGTACTATTTATTACTAGGAAAATAATGTTCGCAAAATACTAAATTTTATTTATTAACAAACTTTAAGTATTTAAAATTTACATCTCATATAGTGGTTTGATACCTAATATTTCTAAACAAGTTTTTATAACAACTCGAGCAGAATTGAACAGTAACAGTCTTTGTGCACCTATATCATAATTTACACTTTTTATTTTGAGCTCATTAAACATTCTATTAACATGTCTAGCTAGGCGAAATAAATAGTTCACAATTATACAAGCTTCATTTTCTACATATGCTCTATACACAACTTCTTCAAATTTAACTAATTCTGAAACAACTAAGCCTACTACTTCCTCAGGAATATATTCTGGTAAGCAATGCTGTGGAGATATAACACCACAGTTCTGTTCCAAACTCCATAACCTACAGTGAAGGTATTGCAATTTTATACCACTATCTCCTTCACTCTGTAATGCTCTATCCCAATCAAAAATATAGTCCTTTTGTCTTCTTTGCTTTAAATCATTGATAATAACTGCAGTGGTACCTAATATATCACAAGTTTCATCATTCATTGCATTTGTTCTTGTATCTGTAAAGTATAACAAAGTTGTGTAAAATATTTTATAAATTCAAATCTTAAAGATACAAATAATAAAACAAGAAAATTTTGTAATATAAACATTGTTGAAAATCTATGAAGATTAAATGACGTGGTTTCTCATGGTTGCAACGCTGATACTAAATGTTTATCTACAAGCCTTCCTCTTAAATCACTTTTATCCACTAATAAAGAGAACATCAAAATCCATTGGCTAGTTTTAAAGATCAAAGCATTCATATGGATTAACAGTGACTTTGTTTTATACTATATCATGGGTCACAAACAAAGCTAAGTTGGATGTCTATTATCTCATTAATAAACACAACGAAATGTCACTTAGAAATAAGGTGACACTTTATAAAACATATTTTGTCAGACCCATATATTGTACTCGAACTTAGGGTTCTCGTACACCTATCCAACCTTCCGGAAAACTTTACAGGTCATCCAAAACAAATTTACACATATGGCCACCAGCTACTTATTTTACATATGCAATGTATTTTTGTTAAAAAAATAACAAAAATAAGATATTAATAATAGGTTAAAAAAATTGGATAATAGAATAATATGGAATATGCATGTGATTTTTTTATACTATATGGCCCAAAAAAATATCGTGTAATCTTTATTGTTGAAGAAATATACCCACATAAATATTTTTGCCAATATTCAAGTTTCATTACTAAAATTAATCCTTTAAAAGTAGTATTTTTGAAATTCCCTCGCAAATTTCGAAAACGCAAAGCCATGATGTAACGTCACAGTCCAATGTCAACGCCATGTCATTTGATATCCTTATTTTTGCATTTTTGGGCATAATATGAAAATTTTCACACATAGGGACAAAATAATATTTATTATATATAATGTGTAATTAATTAAGTAAAGTGCGATAACACTTTATTTAATTTCACTTTGTTGACAAATTATTGTTCTCACTTCCCGGTGCACGGTGACGTCACGCTAAAATGACAGTTTAAATCATTCCTCAGTGTTGAATGAATGACAGAAAATGATGATACTTTGGATACATTTTTTTTAGATTATTTATCACTATTTTGAAGGTGTTATATTTTTTTTCAGTTATATAATTACTTGATGTATTGTTTAAAAAAATAAAAAAGACACGTGCATATTTCTTATTAGAAATATATTAAAAAGTAAATGTCTAGTTATGCAGTCATGTCATGTTCTTAATCACTTGCTGGATAACCAAAGCTTGCTCATTATTTATATTTTATAAATCATTTTCTAAAAAGGAAACCTATCTATAACAATTTTTCACCCCCAAAACCCCCAGTATACTAAAATTCTTGAAAATTGTTAAAGCCGTTTCCTATATACAAGAGTTTCTCATTTAAAGGTATAATATATTTTCCTATACCTTAACATGGCCTCATTACTTACTTTTGGACTGCTGTTGTTTATCATGCATTTTTTGCTTAGCTTCATCTAATATATCATTCAGAAATACCACATTCCCTTTTCTAGTACTCATACCCTTTATTCTACCGAATTTTATATGTTCACAACCACCTGTACAATTTTCATCAATTCGACTGACAATATCAAAAACTGCTGCAAAATGGTCCGTTTGTGAATTATCTACTACATATAACATTTTATCAAACTTAAATTTTTCATATCGATCCAATAAAGCTGCAATATCTCTTGCAAGATACAACGTTGAATTATCACTTTTTACAACTGCAACATTTCTGTTATTTACCTTGGCTACCTTCTTTCCAGAATCATCTGTCGTCAAAATATTTTTTGTTTCCAATTTTTGTATGATATTTTTTATTTCCCCACCATTGTAATTTGATTCCCAATGGTATTCATCAAACTGTATCCCCAATCTATTATAAATCTTTTCTAATTCAAAGGTAGTTATTTCTCGAATCTTTTTCCAACTATCCAAATTAGCTTTTCCTTCTTCAATATCAGTAAAATACTTTCTTGCTTTATATTGTATGCTTTCATTGGTACTAGACAATTGGTTGGTTTCCACATAAACTTCATATAATTTTTTTAAGGGATTAGCTTTAATTTTATCTAAATCAATGTTTTTCTTATTAAGACCATATTGTAGGAGTCCAAATTGTGTACCCCAATCTCCCAAGTAATTTATTTTTGTCACATTATTGTCATAATGACTATTAATATTTGCTATAAAATTCCCAATTATGGTGGATCTCAAATGTCCAACATGAAATGGTTTTGCTATGTTCGGAGAACTGAAATCTATAACAACTTTCCTTTTATCAATATTGCCATGTAAATTATTTTCTTTTATACTTTCCAATACATTTTTAATAAAAATATTTCTATCTACATGACCAGACGTTTCTTGATTTGTTGGTCTTTGATAAATGTTATTATCACTTAAACAAAATACATTTTCTTGATGTTTATAAATAATATTTGAACCCCTCAAATTTTTACATTCACTTATATTGAAAGATTTCTTAATGGCCTGTAAAAATATGTAACTGTTAAAAACATTATAACAAAAAAATTATATTTATACATTTAGGCTTAAAAAACCCAAATGTTTTTTTTATTTAAGCCTTCATGTATAAGAAAGCTTATTTTCAAACAAATAAGAATCCCATATTTGTATTCACAATAATTGTGCAACTATGAATGAATTAGTTATCACAGTAAAATACTCTTAAAATCAATACCTTACATTCCTAATATAATTTTGATTTATAATCTGTACAAATAAATAAAATTGGAGTGTCTGTATGTAATATTAAAATAACTGTTTTTAAGTAAATGCATTTGTATGTTTAAGGTGTATATACCAAAATGGTATTTTTTAGAATTTTTGTCTGTCTGTACTCACTAATCTCTGAAACGGCTCGACCAATTTTGACGGGAATTTCACTGGCAGACAGCTAATATTATAAGCTTACCTTACTTTTATTTTAGAAATGTATAAAATAAAATAATGAAATAAAATGCGGACGAATTCGCAGGGACAGCAAGTATGAAAATAAAATAATATTTTATTTGCATTTTGTAATAACATCACAAACTCCAACGTAGTTTTTTACATACGACTTCCTACATTAAATAAATCTAGTTAAAATACAATAAATACTTAAAAAAGGGTTACCTTTTCTATTGTAAATGGTTTTAATTTACTACACATAGTTATTCTTTATCACCTTGATTCTACAACATTGTCAATAGTTTCTCATTGGTTTTAGACTTTAGTACGGAATAAAATGAATTATCAAACCTATGTATTATAGGTACTATAAATTCGAAGTAAATCTTAAATTTTATTCTTTTTTGAAGGTTAGAATCTGAAGTGATCT
>DVZL01008302.1:0-10317 GCA_018236625.1 Lasaia peninsularis | reverse complement strand
GCTCGCCTCTTACGAGCTGCCTGGGTGGAAGGCAGTTGGCCTATTCTACAACGGAACCCGGACCAACACGGGGGAAGGATACAACAGACCGGACGTTTCGGCCTTAAGATGTTATCACGATACGTATTATCTCTACATTTGTTGAGTGCAGTCAAGTTGTAGTCTACAAGCGAAACATACATTGATAGTAAATGGCGTGTGTCTTGCTTGATCGAGTTGCATTTTACTACTGTTTTTGGCGACAGTTTGCAAACATGATATTATAAATTATTATATAATATCATGTTGTATTTAATAACAGCTGTAACCAAATGTTATTTCTTCACTCCTCAGCCAGAAAATTGTCAATTTTATCTAATAACCTTTTTTAATTCCGAAAGGCCAATAAATCGACGTATTACTTAATTGTAAGAAATACATGTCGCCTATAGACTTTTGATTTTAGATGTAAACATTGCGTAGCCGACCCAAGGCTGACATGTTAAGCTTCTTACGTAAGTTTACCGGACTAACACTAGCAGTTTTTTGATAGATATAGGTTACCTAGTCTGACTAAAGTTGTAGTAAAATCGTGCCACAATAAAAATACTAGATTATTTCTCTCGTAAGCGATGGGTCATCATATTCCAATCATCATCTCAACATTGGGATGGAAACTGATTTTCTAATGAGAAGTTATCAGCGACGGTGAGACACACCAAAAGATGGCAATAATATATATTTTGTTAACCTCCGAATGTTAAGCTAAATCTCTTGCATAAGATTACAGATTGTTTCCTCTACCCTCAACATTGTATTATAGCAGTAAGGTAGTGCCAAATTGGGTGAGTAGTCGCAAAACTCTATCTCCTACTTAGTTTATATTCTTCCTCTTTCTTCAACATTCTAGAATCCATTAAGAAAACTCCAAGAATGTCCACAATAGTGACGTCCAGTGATCAATGACCGCTTTTTGTCCGTTCTGACCTTGTTCTCGTTACCACTCAGACAAGTCATTTAAGTCGGCTGTTCTCCGGAACGAAACCAGTTGTGTTCCACTTTGCACCTAATATGTCTTACGTTGACGCATCTTAGTCTACGCATATAATCGTAAAACTGTATTAAAACAATTTTAACGAATTTTTACAAACTTTTTCTTAAAAAAACTAGACCTATTAAGCTAAAATTGGTTATTACTTTATAAAATGTGATATATCATGTTATTTACATATATATTGCTATTTTAAAATATATAGTTTTAATAAACGATTATAAATTATTAAAATATATTTATATCAGACCACCGAGATCCATTTCTATACTGTTTAATATATGTAACGAAACATAAATAAAATCTTTTATATCTTTCGGACTGGGATATCTTTCATGATCTAATAGAAAACAAAACTTCAAAAATATTACAAAAAAGTTGATTATATGCACCAATGTCCTAATTTGTACAATATGTTTCATATCTATGTTTGCAAGGGTTGTCCGGCCGAGATCGCTACTTAGCGATAAGATCTCCTTCGTATACCAATTAATATAAGCTTTATATATAATTAATATGAGAATAACTAGATGTTCTTCCTAAAGTAATCATTCATTCATTCATTCAACGTCTGATTAACAATTCCATAGTGTCGTGTTTACTTAATTATAATAGCATGTTATAACGAATTAAAATGCAATTAAAAAGATGTCACAAGCGGCCCTTCACACCCAATTAGACCGAAGAATATTTTAAATCCAAGCGGAACATTCTCTCACCCGTAACCAATCAATCCGTAAACTTTTCGATTGAAAGTAAACGAACCGTGCAAACAAATTGAAATACCTAATGACGAACTACAAAAGTGTCATATTTTTGCTTAAAAACTTGGTATTTTTTGTTAGAGTTTAAACGCTTCCTAAATGCAAAATGGAAAATGGCGACAAGCAGTTATAGACTTGCGTAGATATTAATGTGGCAGAAAGGAATCCAAAACACACAATAATATATTAATTGGAATATTCTTTTTTCGAACATTCGATATGAAGAATGTCACAAATCGACATACAAGTTAACATCTCATTTGAGATTACAGAACAATAAATTATAGCTTGCTGTGTCTAAATACAAATTTTTTTTGTCACATGTTATAGGCTCCTATTACGAAGTTTCAAACGACTTTTCTCGCTTATTGATATTTGTTTTTGACACGGAAAGAGATGATTGATCAAACTGACTTTATCATAATACCTATGTGACAGGCAATAACATATTGTGTTGTTATCAGAATAAACAAAAATAATATTACGTTTCACAAATAGGAGTTAAATCAGGGGCACCGTGAGGACATAATATTGTCTTAAGATTATAGCACACACAATAAACTGTACTGATATATTACTAACTGCTTTTAAGCGTCGTAGTTTAGATCCAAGTCATACATTAGATAAAGGCTTAACTACAACTAACAAAATGTATCTTAAAATGTTGTTACAAAAAATATTTAACAGACATATTCTATCACATTGTATTGCGCAAACATTTACATTTTAAATTTGTTATATTTAAACTTTAAAAATATATTTTTTAAATATTTTCATACGAAGATAATACGTGTCAAAAATGTAGTTAGCTGCCACAGTGTATGCGAATCAGCATTTTTAAATACCCACATAGACTTCGCAGGTCATATTTTTTCGGTTCTTACAATGCGAATGTGGATGACTGCATGTACTCGCGGAGACCTAGGTTGACATTCCATGACAACTATTTTCCGAGGGTGTCGAGAGTCACCGAAACTGACAGCGTAATGAATGTGGAAAAAGGTAGGAATGTATGCAGGAAACGTGACACTGGCACTCGGTACTCTGGCTTCCCCGCAAGGACTTGGCGTGTAGATAGCGTCAAGAAACTTTACAACCGGCAGTTTACAACCATAACGAAGCACAATTACAACATGGCGCCGAACTGATAACCCGATAAAGTATCGTGAGCAAACAGTGTGTATTTTGGTGTTATTTTTGTAGCACCACCGGATGTCGATAATTCATATTTACCTGTGCCAGTGACCTGGTGCACGTTGGTAACTTCACTTGGTGCGATTTCACCGATATTGCACTGTGATAAGGCCTATTTTATTGATAAGTAGTTTTCAGAGTTCCGTACCCAAAGGGTAAAAAGCGGAACCCTTTAAGACTCCGCTGTCTATCAGTCTGTATGTTACCAGCTTGTATCTCATGAACAGTGACAGCTAGACACTTGTAATTTTCAAAGATGATGTATTGTTGTTGCCGCTTTTACAACAAATACTAAAAACAGAATTAAATAGATATATAAAGGCTGTTTCCATACAAATAACTTGATGTTTTGCCGGTTTTATAGATAGTGGTACGGAACTCCACTCGTGCGCGAGTCCTACTCGTACTTGATGGATTTTTATTTTTTCTACTTAAAAGGCTAAAACGGAACTCAATTACTGAGACTTCGCTGTAGGTCTGTTTGACTGTCTGTCACCATGCTGTAATTCGTGAATCGTGATAACTTGACATTTGAAATATTCACAGATGATGTATTTCTGTATAAAGTATTTAAAGGAGCTCCTATACAACGAACGACCTGATCCGACAAATAGATATCATATCGCTATTCATATTTGGATCGCGCTAAAGACGAGTAGTCGCTTGATATGCTTACAGAATATCTAGTGCAATATTATGTTCATTTCACAATAAACACTTAAAATGATGTACGGAAATCTAAATGCGCGAGTCCAGCCGGATTTATAATTTTTACCTTGCAAAGAGACAATTATTTTTTTGCGCTATAGGATTATAATTTGTAAATGTTTACTTATGCTTAAATAACATCATAATAGATGAGTAGACGTCTAAATCTTAACTTACATTTAAGCGACAGAATAGTGTAACTTGTAAAATGTAGTTAAATACTTATATACAAGTAGGTTTACACCTACTAAAAAAATCGGGCATCTTATAAATGATGCCCTAATGATGGCCTAAAGTTGGACATGCACTTGTTTTTTATTTTCGGAATAAAGTATAAAGAAATTTTAAGGAAACCTATAAATAAATTCTTCAAGAAGACACATCTTTGATAAGATCAAAATAATAGTATGTCTTTTTTTTCAGTAAACAAGTGTTCCCTATCACAGAGGCTTGCTGATAAAATATTGAAAACATGGTTATTTTTATTATGTTTTCCGGCGACTAGACCGGACATCGATAACATTTACCTTGGGTCACTGACCTGACGTATGAAAAAGGCTTGCAACTTTAAAGTGTGGGAAACGTCAACACAAACACTGCAACTTTTATTACTTCAAGGACTCTTTTAAGTTCAAGGATGACTTTAATGATATAAATTTAGTTTTATAGTATGTACACTAAGCTGTTCCCGTTCTTTATTCCATTAGCTGTCTGCTAGTGAAAGTCCCGTCAAAATCAGTCCAGCCGATTTAGAAATAAGCGAATACGTTTGTATTAGACAGACAGACGTACATATTTGTACTTTGTAAATATACATATGCATTTAGTAAAAATCTCTTATTTAAATATTACATACAGACACTCCAATTTTATTTATTTACTACGTGAACCTGTTCTATGATTTTCTTTCAGTTTACCTGATAGACATATTTTTTGATTGGATTTGTACCCGATCAAATATAGTCGCCCAACCGTGGGTATGCAACCATGCAAGTATGTACCTCTGCCTACATACATACATATATCGCTGCGCCAGGCCCCTTTTGTAGACTCCCCGGATAATGCGCGATAGCTATTTGGTGGTGGGGTCGGTCGGTTACGGTCCTATAAAATGTTCTTTAATTAACTTGAAAAAATTTTAAACAGTCGCTTAAATTTTTTTTAAGCAGTTTAAAGAACTCTCCTAAGGAGGAGCAAGACAGCCCCTAGTGTTGGCGTTGTAGACTGTGAGCACTCTGACCGCCCACAAAGTTGTAAAAAACTACGCGTTTAGCAACAAATTACTCATTCATAAAAAATATACAAGCCATTTGGTTAATCTTGACATAAATATTTATGTTTACAAGGTACATATTATACCAAAATATTTTTGTCTGTCTGTCTGTTTGTACCCGCTAATCTTTGAAACGGCTGGACAGATTTTTACGGGACTTTCTTCCGCAGACAGCTGATGTAATAAGGAATGGCTTAGGCTACTTTTATTTTAGAAATGTATAAAATAAAATAATTAAATGAAAACGCGGATGAAGTCGGGGGCACAGCTAGATTATACATATATAAAATACAAGATTATTTGGGTACATTTGTCGAAACCAGTAACAATTGACCTAAATATAACTTTAGCCCGTCTATATTTTTGAAGTCTTTGATCTACACTTTGGCAAAAGGTCGAAAGTTAGAGTCAAGGGCTCGGGGTAGAACGGAGATATCACGAAATTTGTTGAAGTCAAACGTAGTAATGTGTTTTATCTATTAATAGGAATCGCGATAGTTTTACAGAGCTTACATGCCGAGTACGCAAGTCGTTGGTTTTCCTAGATATCCTTGTTAAAAAAACAGATAGACATTTTTTTTTATATTTATTACTATTTACTGCTCAAGTGTTATCGAGGGTGATGCCAAGATTCTCCAAAAACTGCGCGTCTGTATGAATAGGGTAAAAAATGTGGAGGAAGCTAGGTAATATTCTCTCCGATTACCCCGCAACTGACTTGGCGTTAAGATATATGTGTGCATTATTATTTAATGCTTCATTACACGTGTTTAAAAATATTTTGTTTAATATATTTCCAGTAAATAATTCCAATTTTTTATCGAATCCGTTTATCATAGACTACAAACGGAGTTGCATCAAATTCAAAGTAAAAATGTACAATCAATTCCAAAAGTTATTATATTTATATGAAACATATTTAAAAAAAAGTACATTCACGACTATTATCCCCGAAGGAGTATGCAGAGATGTGCTTAGTATTCACGACTTGTAAGTCCAGAAGATATACTAGAACATCCACGATTAGCCAAAGTAATAAAAAAAATATTTCGTCACGCCCATACCGAAAGGGTACGTAGAGGCACATATGCACCCACGATTAGCCGACTACATTAGGTCCCATGATCCGACAGGCGGGAATTCCGTTGCCATATCGTGCACAAATTTCACTCCTTCACCGCAAGAGCAAGAGTACTTAAGTTAGAAAAAACTCATTGGTACATGGCGGTTTTCGAACCTGGACTACCAATAGCTATCTGACTCAGTACATACGATGTTAGCGGCACGTTGCTATTCTAGTCTGTTGGCATATGCTAAGTGTATATGCGTAGTTTGTGTAAATACACACGAAGCCTCCTTATCACTACATATGCACACAATCTGCCGCATCTCTCAGATAAATCCTATCTCCACCATATCTACTAGTGATGATAAACGGACGGCCTTGGAGATTCGTTAAACGTCGCTAACGAACGCACACATGCAGTGAATACATACATACATCCTATAATACATACACTGAATTGTAGTTTATACTCCAAGAGCTGGTGAACATATTTTATCTGGATGTTAATTATAATAGTCTACTTTGTCTTCGCCTTAACTTTATTCGATATATAAATAAAGGTCATTCTTCAGTCGGTCGCAGACTACGCTCGACTACAAAGACAAAAGTGATGTAACAATGAGGAAAAATTATAAATACTGTTTCATTTTTATATTATCTTAGAAATAATATTAAGTAAATATATGTATTAATGCACGATAAGTCGTAAAACATTTGTTTATTTCCATGACATTCTTCGCGAATCCGAGCAGCATCTTGTTTATAAATCATATGATTTAAGGGTCGGTTACCTAATTTAGGTGATTTAAGAGACCAGTCTTTAAACAGAGTGATTGCCATCTGAACTCTGCAACCAAGGAAAGAAATAAGGCCCATATTTGGTCATATTATACAGAATTCTCGCGATGTTTTCCTTCACCATAAGAGCACTCAAAAAATGTATGTAAGCTAGAAAAACTCATTGGTACATGACGGGGTTCGATTTTGGTCTACCGAATTTTAGACTAATAATAATAATAATTTTAGTTAATTAAACAAAACCACGGGCTATGGAGTGTATAGGTAAGGAGTAACATCTCATGTAGGAGAAAAACTAAAGTGTCCAGCTGTTGCTATAAATAACACTTCAAAAACCTTCCAGATTGGCGATAGTGTATTAGTACAGGGTATGGCATGAACTATGATGTGAACGTAGCAATTATTGTAAATGAATGGAAGTACGCCGAGTTATAAAACTCTGTAGCAAAGATGGCGCCACCCTTATTTATGCATTTTAACGGACACTTTTCATAACACAGATGTTCCTCCTTACCTATACCCTCCATACCACGGGCGAAAAGATAGTATATAATTAATTATAAACGGTCTAACTATAAGTGTAGAACAAGTTCTTTACTTTCGGATCGGAGTACCTTGTAAAATCAATTAATATCGCAAACACCATTACGTAAATAAATATTAATACATTTTATATTATTGAAATATATTCCATGAGTAGATATACCAATTTTATGAATATATAAGTCAATAAGAATTTATATTCTGATTATCTTTAAATTAAGGAAATTAAACATAAAATATTATAAAAGCAATATGTATTGTATGAACCACTTGTACTATCAAGTATGACGTAGTAGTGATACTATTACTATAATCATCTATAAAAACTGGATATGCATATCAAAACTAATTAAATCATCGTTAGAATAGCGCTCGATAAATATTTATTTTAATGAGTATACACACAATAAAGACGTGACCAAAATGGCTTACAATAAATGGTCGTCAGCTCCTGTGCTATAAACCTTGAGCTGTCGCACAATGTTACGAAATTAAAAGTTCATGAAAATTCGACGCGCAAGTTTCAAAATTACTTTTCATAGATTTATTTATAAAAAAAAACAGGCCAAGTGCGAGTCGGACTCGCACACGAAGGGTTTCGTATCATTATCTGTAAAAACAGTATAAAATCACGTTTAAAATATATGAACTGTGGAAATTTCAACGTGCTAGTACCGTTCATGAAATACAGTATGGAGACTGAAAGCGAAGTCTTAGTAATAGACTTTGTGAATTACTCTTTGTGTACGGAACCCGAAGATGTACATATTAGTCAAAATGTTGGTCAAACGTGATGATCAACCACACGGGGCCGATATGCAGGTTGAACACTAGAGCACCAACAATCATTTCTGACCGATTTCAGCCAAGGCTCCTACAATGACTCCCTATCAAATTGTCGCAGATGATTTGTGCAGAGTGCAATAACTATTACAAGAAGAGCACTAAAATATTTTTTGGGTTATACGAATATTTTTATAACATAAGAAATTTAATATGTGGGTATGTTTGTTAGTATATTCCGGATGTACTTACGTCATTACGGCGTGCTTTAGATGAATTTTAGTGCAGAAATATTTTGGGCCTTCAAAATGTATATAGGATACTTTTTATTTCAATATGTTAACTAGATTCCGTGGGAGAAAACTGAACGCAGGCGAAACCGGCAGCAAATAAAATTGGAGTGTCTATATGTAATCTTAAAATAACTGCTTTTTACTAAATGCATATGTATATTAACAAGGTGCATATACCAATACAAATTTTTTTTAGAATTTCACTCTGTCTGTCTGTTTGTACCCGCTAATTTCTAAAACGGCTGAACCGATTTTGACAGGACTTTCACTGGCACAGTTTATGTGATAAGGAATTTATTTTAGAATTTTATTTTGGAAATGTATAAAATAAATAAAAACGCGGACGAAGAAGCAGGCACAGCTAGTTGATATAAAAAGTGAGGATAATAATCAAGAGTGCATAAATATGTAAGTACCTCTGTCTACTCGTTTGTCGATATGGGCGTGACGATATCCATATTTATTGAGTTTTTTATCACAATGTACTCTCGATAAACGTTTGCATCTGCATATCTCGTAAGGTTTCGTTTTACAAAATGCAAATTAACTCTTATTAACATAAGCATAAAGGCTATGTATACAACAAACGTAGCTCACAATAGAAAGTAAACCTTATTTGAATGTTATAAAGATAGTATTACAGTGCACGATATATACATTGCATCATGTCTATTTTCAGCGAACTGATTCAGCAATACGCCGTATAACGAAACGTAGTCGTTACTCGATGAAATATTGAGCCTTTGAATTCGTTACTAATATTAAAAGGTATATTTTTTTAAATCTTTATTTAGAAAAATAAAAACCGGTCAAGTACAAGTCGGACTTTCAAACTAGTTTCCGTACCGTTTTCCATTAAAAAAATACGTTCTATGTAGTTTCAGTGTGTTTGTTTATTTTAAAGTGAATATGCGACTGACTACACTTATATACCGTAACTTAAATATGGATAGTGACATCTATCGGTGGGGTCGTTATTCGTTGCATGGGAGTCCATTTAAATATTTAATTAATTCTATATTTTATAATCTGTTGTTGTAGCGGCAGCAGAAGTACATTATCTGTGAAAGTTTCAACTGTCTAGCTTTTACAGTTCATGATATATACACAGGCCGACTGTTTTTCTCATCTATACAATTAAATGAAATTTGAGAGTTAGTATGTTATAATATTAAAATAACTGTTTTTTACTAAATGCAAATATAAATATACAGGAAAATATTTTTTAGAATTTTTTCTTTCTGTGCCCGCTAATCTCTGGAACGGCTGGATCGATTTTGATGAAATTTTCACTGGGAGACAGCTGATGTAATAAGAAATGACTTAAGGCTATTTTTTTAGAAATGTATAAAATAAAATAATTAAATTAAAACGCAAACGAAACAAAGCTAGTGGTAATAATAATTATATGTATATCAAACACGGAACATCTACGGCATACAAAATCAAAACTAACCTCCGTAACGACCACGACGAGACGCGTTGAGACTATGAGAGCGTTATATCTTTCGTTACATTACACCGGAAGTAATCCCACAGCAAACAAAACTAAGCCATCGTAATATAGATAACGTCGCGCCGTTACGTACAACGAATCTACAGACGCGCAAAAAACGGCCTTCTAACGACTGTTGAACCGATGGGCCTTGTAGAGAAAATACAGAATTACCACTAAAGCCTATGTAGCCTAGTGGTTCGCGCATTAGACTTCTACTCCGGCAGTCCAGGTTCGAAACCCGTCATGTCCCAATGAGTTTTTTACTTATATAACATAAATTATCTGAGTGCTCTTACGGTAAAGGAAAAAATCGTGAGGAAAACCGGATTCCGTGTATACGAATAATCTAGGATTGGGCCTGGTTTCC
>DVZL01008301.1:0-10317 GCA_018236625.1 Lasaia peninsularis | reverse complement strand
TGACATATAATCAGCTAATTTACTTGTTTTCATTTTTTTTTCTTTTTTTTATAGTATAAGACAGCGAACAGGCAAACGGGTCTCCTGATGGTAAGAGACAACCGTGGCCTATACACACCATAGATGTTGTAAGTGCGCCGCTGCCTTGTGGTCGGGCTATTAGACCTTATGTCTGGTGTGTAAGTCTACCGGCTACCCTACCCTCCGGACCGGAACACGACAATGTCATTATGGAGGCAGGAATAGGTAAGGCGGTCGATCCCTACCCAGGTGAGTTGCTGCACAGCACTCTACCACCAGTAAAAAAAAGTCATGTTGAAAGTATTTCCTTGACCTAAATATCAGCTATTATACAAAAAAATAGTGGTCATGTTGGTAGTGAACCAGTTAACCTATGCCTCTCATGAGCTGCTTGGTAGGAAGGCAGTTGGTTTATTTTACACAAAAGACCTAAAACAACACGGATAAATTTATTATCATTTAATTTGTTGAAATTTTAGAGGAGTGATTTCAATGAATGTTTTTCTTCTAGTTAGATTCCGTGTTGTCAAGAAGTAACTTTGTTAAGGTTGATGGACAAATGGAAAATAATTTTTGAAGCTTGTTTAGTTTACATAGAATAAATATATATTTATTTATCTGCTAGCTTTGCTGAGTAAAAGTAGTCTAAGTCTCTTTTTATTACATCAGCTGTCTACCAGTGAAAGTCTCGTCAAAATCAGTCCAGACAGACAGACACACAGATAGAGAGACAGACAAAATTCTAAAAAATATTATTTTGGTACATGTACCTTGTAAAATGCGGTTATTTTTCTTCAATTTTATTTATTTGTATAGATTGTATACATATTTCTCCTTTTATGATTAAAATAGTTAATCATTTTTCATTATTAATGTTTATGATGACATATCGCGTGTTTAAGATTTAGAACACCTTACGTAATTTGTATTACAAACTCGTACATGTACGAAAATGTTCACTTATCATTATTTCAAATTATGACTAATTCAAATCAAACGTTCGATCTAAAGTTAAGTTCACAGTTAAGTGTGTGTCTGGCTCGGGCAATAGCCCCGAACCTGGTGTGCATACCAAGCATCTACTTCATAAATATTGATAGCCAGCCTGTGACTTCCCATACTTCTTTTCTATTTCCAATTGCCATTCATAACGGGACAGTAAAAGTTTACATTGTAACGCTGAAAGTATTTTTTACGACTTAATAATTGCCCGCGACTTCAATGACGTTCGAAGTTATTCATCGAGAGCACGTGATCAAGCTAATTCCAACCTAGTAAAAATGCAAAAAATTACTTCATTTTTTTATTTGATCTTCACCCTTATTCATCGGGATACATTTAATCGGGAATCTTACTGAGTCAATTGCCATAAAATTTATGTAAGACAATGAAGGTCTTGAACTATGCCAAATACAATAATATTTTTTAAAATCGGATTACAGGTGTCGGAATTGTTACACGATAAAATAAAAAAGATAAAAGAAACATTGATGAACTCCACCATTTTTTCGTCGTGCTATGATGACCATAACCCTGATTGACAGACAGATACGAGTATTGACAATTGAAATTTTGTCATTTTGATTATCATAAGGAGCATAGCTATAATATTTTGTACTTTAATGAATTATATGAATATTTAAGAATATTAATATAACTAAGTCGTGAGAGAACATGTCCATTGATATGCTTTAAAACTTGCGTTTTCACTACACTATTCTAAATATATTATTTTTCTATTTAATATTTTCAACGTACTATCTGCTATCCTATTTCCCTTACTAAAATATATACAGCTTAAAGTTTAGTGTTTTAGATGTTTATTGGTTATCAGTGTGCAAAATTTGTTCATGAAATGTTTTTGTACAGAAATATACCTCGTTTAAAAGGTTTTTAAAACCCGTAAAACATGTCTAACTATATATTTCCTTTCTCTCTAGAAAAAATAAAAGTGTAATAAGTAAATAGTATTATATTGCGTAGTGAATGGCAAATAATATAATCTTTCCTGGTCTTTTTCAAGGTTGTCTCGTTACCCAAGTTGCATGTTGAATATTCCTTTGAATATTACTGATAACAGTGAATCATATCTACATACTGAAAATTGCAATATTATGAGTAATCAAATTATATCCTTAAAGTAAATGTTATTGGAACTTTAGTACTGAATAAAGATTTTAAAGGACTGACAAGGCTTTTAAAGGACATCAAATTATCAGAATGCTTGACATCTTTTTATAGTGTCGAGAAACAATCATATGGAACCTCCATACTCCATAAGTTTTTTTCACATGTATCTTTCAAAGATATTAAATTAACAACTGTGAACTTTTAATATAAATTATGTGTTAAAATATTTGCACACCGCATTGTAGTAAAATATGTCACTGTAATTAGAAACGTTTGTTTTGTAAGAACTATTTTACATACATTATCGAGAAATAAATCATTTTCATTTCATTTTCAAGGTCACAAATTAGCTGTATGAAACACATAAAATCATCGGTATATTTAACGCCATTTTTTTAGTATAGAAAAATAATCACGTATAGTCCCAGGTCCCTTTAAAATTATCGGAATTTTTGACGCCAATTTTTTAGTATACATAAATTATAATGTACTCGTATAATCTAAACTATTTGGTTTTTTCGGATATATTTGTCAATGATATCAACGATTTATTAAAACTGTTAGCTTTTAAAAGATTAGAACCCAAATTAGTAACGATATTCTGAGAACAAGAAGATAGGAGCAAGATAGTGACAGAAGCATGATTTCTCTCTATATCTATCGTGTATGTTAAAATGATCTAACTTTTATTCACCTGTTAATAAGCATCCTTAGATTAATAAAAAATGTTATAGAATAAATAGATTCTGAAGAAATTTATAAAAGAAAAAATAGATCAAGTGCAGGTCAGATTCGCACACGAAGGGTTACGCATCATTAATTATAAAAAAGGGAAAAAATTACGTTTGTTGCATACAAGCATCCTTTATGTATTTAGTTTATTTTGATTTTAGTATTTTTTGTTATAGCAGTAATACATCAGCTGGGAAAATTTGAACTGCCTAGCTATTACGTTTTACGAGATACAGCTTGGTGACAGACAGACAAAAAGATAGTGGAGCTTAATAATAGTGTTCAGTTTTTACTCTTTAGGTACAAAAGATGAAGTATGTAGATAAAATTAATCTTCCGAATAATCATCATTGGCGTTAGCCAACATGAGTAGTAAATTAAAAGTGATTTTTTCATATTTCTTGCTTTTGTAATTGAACGAACAACTTGACAATAGAAGACAATTTTTGAATTTTGATAAAATCATTATATTATGAATAATTAATTCATGAGATAAACTTTTTTACAAAATATTATGTTATCTAATACATAATCCAAATTAATTCAGTTTCAATTTCTATTTTTAAATATATTAAATTAAAATTAAATGAAAATGATTTACTTGCCGAATAAGTGAAAAACAAAAATCACATTATGTAGGTTATTGCTCTTGTTGGTCTATTATATCTAAGATAAATTAACAAAAGGTTTAAAAGATGTAGAAGTAGAATTTTCTTCTTCTATGTCATCACTTTGTTATTTTTATTCACATCATGTTTTCTGTTTCAAAGCTTCAGTATCGTGATTTCAGGAAATGGTAGGTGTTTTTACAAATGTTTTTAAACCAAACTAAAATTTAAAGAAATTATTAGGAAACACTAGACGAGAGGCGTCGGTACAGTTAGTGTTAGGGATCTCAAAAGGTTGGAGTAAGTAATAAAGTATTTCGCAATGCTAAAAGATAATGTTATAATATCGCTAGTGACACATACATTATCGCACGTCTCTAATTAGGAAAACATTTGGTCTACATTCTCAAAAAGAGCTCGGGAATAACACGAAAATCCGCTTTATCTATTTAAGTTTTCAATATTGATAAACTGAAGATCATAAATGAAAATAAATTAGTTCATAGATTCTTACGTTAAATTTGTCTATGATATTATTTAGAAAAAAAATATGCTAACTTCAATTTTAATAATATTGTGTATGCTAAAAGATTAAAAAGCGGCATTATGCTACTAATATTATAAATGTGATAGCTTATGAGACAGTTTTTGTGTATTTGTTACTTTTTTATAGATTTTGACTAAACTGATTTTCAATATACATAAAAAAAACGTAGGTTATTTTTAAACGACTATAGTTGACGCTGACTGAAAACGAGGGGCAAAGGCTTAATAAAAAATATCTTTATTAAATTTATGTGAAACCCATGAAACCTGACCAACCCTATAAAGAACGATTTACCCATTTTTAGGTATTGCATTTGACAAAGTAAAAAAAGTAAAAAAAGTAAAAAGACATACAGTCGAAATCTTCTCTATATAATAAAATTGTATCGCTAAATATGTTGCTAAGCTCAAAATTCGAAAACGGCTGAACCGATTTCGGTAATCCTTTTTTTATTGTCTTCGAAGCACGAGGTTAGTTCTTACGTGGAAAAAAATTTAAAAATTTGCTTGAAAAAGTCTTAAAACAGCACTTTTTTATATTCCCATACAAAAGATTTGTAATTATACTTAAAAGTCAATTTAAACTTTAATACCATATGATAAAGTTTCTATTATGTTTAAGTTAGCCGGGAAAGCTAGTAAAGAATAAATCCTAGCGCTACTAAAACTTGTATGATAGTAAATAACATGATATTCTATACGACATATCATATTAAAAAGGTCAAAAGTAAGCCGCAAAACGAATACGATATTTGGAGTTGATTAACCAAAACATTAGATTTATATAACAAAACTAACTTAAACTATTACATAAATTTAGATTTGATTTTCTTACTTTACATAAACTTATTATTGGAACGAAGTTCCTTATCGCACGTTGTGAAAGGGGGCTAGGGCGGAAAAAATTCTCACGAAAAAAGTTGGCATCCGTGGGTGTGCATGTCGTCGCCGGATAACTATAGCAAAAAGTGTTGTGTTATTATCGATTAAATAGTGAAGAAATTGTAATAAAAAAATAATAGTAAACTTCGTTGCAACCGGGTGTTCCTTGACACCTCTTAACTTTTTTTTATTAATAATTTCTTGGTGTTTACTAATTTTATTCTGGAATGTATTTCAGTATTTCTATATATTAGTATAGTTGTCCAAAGATATGTATTATTGAATTATTATTTAAAAAAATACTATGCAACTCAATACATAGCTAACTCAAAAGTATGATTTTACAATAAAAGTTGAGATGAGTTACGCAACATCTTGTTTGCATATCATTGTCGTGTTTCATTCTGAAGGGTAGCCGATAAACTTACTCGACAATAGACTTGACATCCCATTATCATGATAACGCACTATTACCAACTTAGTGAATGTTATCAACTATTTTAGCGATCAGAAAACATTAAAACTATAAGGTTACCTAAACAACTATCTTATAATGGTTGAAAATTTTGGAGACCAAATTCAGAATAATAAAAAAATTACCTTTACGCCTATTATCCCCGAAGGGGTAGACAGAGATGTGCTAGTATATCCACGACTCGTAAGTCCAGTAGATATACTAGAGAACATCCACGATTAACCAAGGTACTAGGGCCCTGATATGATAGGTGGCGATCTTCGGGCACATTCCAATCCCGGACAATGTAATGCTTACTCAGAAAAATCTGAAAAACATTATTAAGAAAAGTTGCCCGACCTGGAAATTGATCCCAGGACCCCACGCGGCTAACGGTCTTAACAGGCGACAGCCGTACCGGTACAACACAGAATAATGTGGATTTTTATAGTGAAAATCAGATCTAAAATTTATTGTTGTTGTTTAGCTTTATATAAACGAACAATTTCAGTTTTCAACCAATTGTCTTTGACTAAAAGTTGTAGAATGTAGAGTTACATTCCTCAATAATGATACATTTCTTCTGGCAACTTGAACAATGCACACCTACATACAAATTCCTGGTATTTAGTTCAGGGGAACTACTCATTTACTTATTACTTAGATAGATTCTATGTAATGCGTATTTATATGATCATTTTGATATAATGAAGCTTAATTAATGTTTGATTATTATCGTAGAAATCGTATAAATTTGTTAGCCTTGCATATTTCTATTATTTATTATCAAAAAAGTAACATTGACCTTTTATATAAATTAATTGCTTTCGTACATAATTAATTTGTTTGATTACAATTACCAGCGTGCAATAAAATAATTACTAAATCGGAGTTATCGGACAATTTTTATTATTTGATGACATTGACTAAAATTAGTAACTAGTTTAAGCTTTGAATTAGTAAATTAGTTGAATATTCTTTCTTTTGTATTGACTTGTAAAATTACGTGGTATTTATAAACGACGATATTTGTTGTTTTGTATAATAAATTTAACTTTTTATTTAGGTGTTTGACATATTTTTTCGAAATATGTCGAAGCCACTTCGCGACTTACTGGCGTGACGTCACCGGCGCAACCGCAAGTCGTACTCGTAACGCAACACGAAGCGAATGTGAAAGTTCTCCATTACCAAATAATATAATCAGCTGCAGTAAATACTTTATGTTTGTTCAAATTAAATTAGAATAAATTGTTAATTTTAGTATGTATTGAAACTCCAGCTGTGAGTTCATTAATTTACAAGTACTGAGTAAAATAGTTTAATAACTATCGTGTCCAAATACTAAACACTGACCAAATATTTTAGTATGTATTCCAAATGATTATTTTCACTATATAATAAAACAATGTTTTCACTCCACCAGTGCACATATATCGGACACGATAGCCGTTAATGTTCGATGTCGTCCTTGAAAGCCTGTGGCACGTTGATTACATTCTTAAGTCATTTGATGCAAGGGTATCGCGTTTAATTGTATTTATTTAAAATTTATAATATAGAGACACAATCTATCTCGCGACGATATCGGTAAGGGTCATACAACTTCACTGTTCACTGTGATAGGGCACTTTGACGCATCCACTATTGATTTGTAGATGTCATCTGTGACGTCACGAAATAGATGGCATCTGGAGGCGTAAGATAAAGGTTAGGACTCACCGCAGGCGAACAACAGACACGCGACCAGAGTAGCGACACGGGCGTAGCGCGCCATGACGGGATCACAACAGGTCGTCGTGCAACCGCGGTTCGATTAAATAGTGGCCTCAATACGCTCCCCGCCCGCCCGTCTCGCCCACAGCGCTTACACTTCTGCCAACACCCTTTGCACTCATCAGCTGTGAATCACCTGCATCAGGAGCACTCCTGATGATAAACTACTCCTCAACTCTGTAGTCTATGATTTTTTATTGTAAGATAGTGACCAAGCTGGGACCTATCAGGTGGCTCTTCTAATGGTAAGAGACAACTATCTCTAACACACCGTTGATACTTCTAAAGCGTCGTTATCTTGTGACAATGTATGCAAGATTACTAACTGCTGCTATCTTCTTCAACCATCTTCCAACTTAAATATAGCAACCTCTAACCTTGTAACGATAGAATTTGATAAGGCGGTGCTTCCAATCCGTGCGAGATGCTGTACAGCACTAGTCGAATAATACAATAACCCAAATGAACTAAGCCACTAGAAAGCATGGGGTTGTCATCTCCTAATGGTGAAAATGACTTCGCATTATGGGCGTTATAGATATCATCATTATCACCTGTCTAAAATTTTCATTACTGTTATCATTGACAAAATTTGATTACCAGTTTATTAATCTAATTGACTAATTAACTAATTTATTTATACAAAGCTAACTATACTTAGTTTTGTATGAGTAAATTAGTTTATCCTCTTCGTTATAGAGATATAATAGACATTGGCAGCAAAATTATCAATGTACGATTTGGATATATCGATATTTTATTACGTTATACAATCGCTAAACTAGTGAGTGCGGTGACAGGAAACGACATCAATTATGCTAGCCTAAAACAACAAGCGCCTTGAAGTACCATTCAAGCCGCTTTCGTACTCGAAATATTTCATTTGGCTGCCTATTTTGTACGATTACTTATTTGTTTTTCTGTATTTTTATTGCTCACGCTTTTCCCGATTATACATTTCTCGGGTTTTAAGAATTAGGATAAAACTCATTCTTATTGAAATAAAGTTGACCCAATTATTTTATCAGAAACACAATATAAGGAAAAATTTAGTGAATTTTTAAAATGAGTTTTTTCTTTATTTTCCTAGCATACTTTTCCTTATCCAATAAATTTCAAAACTTTTGCTTTAATTTTGAATAATTTTTATCCCCAATTTTCTCCGGTATGCATAGATTTTTTAAAGATTAATTATTTTTATTTCTCATCATTTTCAAACATAAAATCCCTGGCATTACAAACATTAGTTGCTGATACAATAGATGTTTTAGATGCATTACTGTCAGTAGACCGTATGTGCAAGTCTATCGGCTACCCTACCCTTCGGACCGGAACACGACAATGTCATTACGGCGGCAGGAATAGATAAGGGTGAGTTGCTGTACAGCACTCTACAACTAGTGGTCATATTGGAAGTGACCCAGATAAGAGCTGCCTGGTAGGAAGGCAGAGGGTCTACTCTATCATTATTATATTATACTATGTAATACAATTTTAACCGTAAACATTATTGCTAAATAAAATGAAGCCTCTGAGTTTCGCTCGCCGGATCCTTTCAAGGAGTAACCGCGTTCCGATCCGGTGATAAATCTTTCTGTGTCCACTAGGCAAGACGTTCTTCTACAAATAAAAACTAAGTACATGAACCATGGAATGAATAAGCATTGACACTGATATTTGCAGTCATGGCATTAGTGTTCAATATTTTCTTGTTTCAATATTCAGTAGAATAACCAACAAATCTTATATCAGAGGTATAACATCAAAGACAACGGACCATTAAAATCTTTAGTCTTCATTTCTGACAGATTATTTAATAAGTAGATGCACTACATATTTTACTCGTATTCGACAAGACGAAGAACTTTGTGGTTCTATTAATAAATAAGTATGCTTTAATATTTGTAATGGTATTTTTCTTTTATACTTACGCCTATTTTTATTAACTATTATTATATTATGTTGTACTTGTGACCCTGGTATAAGGTCCACTTCAGGGTTATATTAATTTTTGTTAATTATCCAGTAATAGCACTTACATCTTCCAACTTAAATATACATAATCTAAGATTGTGAAAATAAAATAAAAAAAATAAAATGTAGTGTTTGAACACGTTGAAAATACCTCTGCTCCAAGTACGACTGAATCAGTTGGTATACAATTAAGTAAAAGTTAAGTCTTGTATCTTAATAATGATTTATGAAAATCACATCCTAACCAAAAATATAACCACATCCGGATGTGGTTATATTTTTTTATACGATAAGACAGCGAAAAAGCACATGGAGCTCCTGATGGTAAGAGACAGCCGTGGCCTATAGACACCATAGATGTTGTAGGTGCGTCACTGTCTGTGGTCTGACTGTTAGATAGTATGGGCAAGTCTACCATCTACCCTACCTACCGAATAGGAACACAACAATGTCATTATGGCGGCAGAAATAGGTAGGGCGGTGGATGTCTACCCGGGCGAGTTACAGCACAACACTCTACCACCAGTGGTCTTGCTGGTAAGACCCAATTAACCTACGGTCGCCTCTTACGAGCTACCTGTTAGGGAGGCAGTTTAGCATTATATCCTATATTAGCGACCGGCCCCGGCTTCCCACGGGTATACTATATATGTCATATACATAAAAATCGTCCTCTTGAATCACTCTATCTATTCAAGAAAAGCGTATCAAAATCCGTTGCGTAGTTTTAAAGATTTAAGCATACATAAGATTTAAGTAGGGATATAGGGATAGAGAAAGTGACTTTGTTTTATACTATGTAGTGATATATTATCCTAACAGTATACTCATACCGATTCCAAGCTAACTCAACGCCAGTCTTTATTCATTTCTCTTTTAGATTTCATTCAGGTCTCAACCAGTGCTCACTTAGTTCTCAGTCACTTCCTTATCCTCATTCTGAGTACTCCTTTTACGATTTCCAGTTTACTTTCTCTTATAGTGTAAAGTGTTTGTTTAATATATTTTATTTCTAGCTTTAAATAAATATTTTTTTTAATAAGACACCGGGCGCGGTCATAGCTTAAAGCGGGCAAAGGCGCTCGCGTCTGAATATCATACCATACAAACAAAATCGAGAAAACATTTTCCGACTTATAATACTTATTGCGTAAAAACATACCCTCTTTTAAAATAGTCGGTTAAAAAGTAGCC
>DVZL01008300.1:0-10318 GCA_018236625.1 Lasaia peninsularis | reverse complement strand
CAGTAGTTCCAGAGATTAGCGCGTTCAAACAAACAAACAAACAAACTCTTCCGCTTTATAATATTAGTATAGATAATAAAAAGGAATAAGTTTGCGACTGTATTCGATTTCAAGGAGATCTGAATAAATTTTGAAGCTGATATATATCCTAATAATATAAAGGAAGTCTTACACAAAATATAAAATAAGGTTAATACTAAATGTTAAAAGCTTAATAAAATAGTGCGAGATAAACAGTATTATTAAAAATATATCTCCTTAATAGGTCACTTTATAAACGTTTACAGACTTTAAATGGTTGGCGACTATGAAAATAACTTTAAGATTAAGTATACTAATACCGAATAAGGAAGAATCTTACTCGAATAAAGGTTAAACGTCTGTCTGTTTATTCTTATCCGAATGTTCCATAAACAAAACGAATACAATACGGGATGAGTCAACAAATAGAAGCCGAGTGCAGACAAACGAAAGGGAATAAAAAATCCATGTTCTATGTATCTAAGAGTAAAAACAATTTGTGTAATCATTATTATACACAGATAAATACACATCTTCACGCCAGGTCTCTTGCGTACTATGCAGAGGGTTGCCTAGCTTCCAACACATTCGTTACTCTCTTTTATAAACATTTTGATTATTAATAATTATAAAGTTTTGTGTTATATAATATATGTATGATTTTATTTGTATGTGACCGTGTTGTTTGTGAGTTTTTAATAAATGTTTTCTGATATTCTTCCCTCCTTTCGTCGCTTTTGGCCTCTGTTCCATTTTAAGTTTCTAGCCCGTGAGCTTACATTCATTTATTAGTTGTTTTTTTTTGGATATTGGTAACGACCAGGATGGGAGGTTAGTGGTTGCAGGAAGTTTTTGGTAAGTTTTCAAGTAAAAAAGGAAAAAACAAAGAAGTTAAGAGTATCCTAATTCTAAAGACGCTATCTATATATTTTAATAAATAAAACTGGTCCTGCGATTACACGACCTTGTACAAATAACAATTTATTATTACGGAAAAGTTTATATTTAATACTGAATCTTGAGATTAAGGAAATATGGTGGCCACAGGAAGGTCAAATGCTATTGTTCATCTGAATGTTTATCTACGGAATAAGAAATCGCGACCTTGTACATATTGTTTTAAGCAAGCAAATGTCTGCGGCTTTATCTGTATTGAAATTCTTTAGCTGCGATATTAACACCGGCTCGAAACGCCGTGAGGCTTAAAATGATTTTTTATTTAGAAATAACACTTTATTATTCAATATAGGTAATATAGAAAATAAGTTGACTGAATTTATTTGTATACTTTGATTAGAACATATTTTTCGGTGTCGGATTGTAACAACTCCATTATTACCCGCTGGTGGCAACTGAGAAAGTTAGGAAAAAAATGATATGTATATGATGGTGACAACACCTTTGTCACCATCATATACATATAATTTTTAGCTATTCGCGAATCTCTCCCTATTCAAGGGTTTCTGGTATTTATAGGAGATGTTCCTCAATACTATTCTTCGAATTATTGTCTTTTCCTATCTATACCTAAGCCTTTTGCTACATAAATATTCTTCTTCGCATAAGGTCAATTTGCCAATATTGCTCCCAAACGATAAAACCGCCTTTATTACTTTATTGATAGTATCTATTGTATAAAATATAACAATAATTTTAATTAATCATCACATAAGCGGTGAGTAATAAATTATTTGATTAATCTTACATTTATGTGATTAAGATATCATCGACTAGATTATCATGATTGAACATGTAAACTATTAAACCAGTGTGAATCATATGAAGCTACCAATCACATGGTCTATTATAATGATTTATTTTGAATGAAATCATTTACTACACCCACAACAATATAGTTATTAAATAATAAGTCAATGACATAATAGCCAGGTGGCCAGGTAAGTACAAATACTTGTTCTTCTAACTCTTATATAACGACCTACTCACCTACTCTTAAAAAAATAAATACAGAGTTATGTTGTATATTTTTAGTTTTGATTAGTTGTATTAATTATGAAAGAAATTCATCAAATTTTTTTATAAAAGAAATTAAAAGTAAATTACATTTAATATCCCATTTCGTTTTTGCCATATCATTCTAACGAAAACATTTTTCTTACATTACGTTTAGTTGGCATCCGGATGTGATGATCCCATCGCCCGCTGGTGGACATTCAATAACTGGATTATACCAAAAGTGTAGTCAATCTTCATAAGGTGGTAGAGTGTTGTACATCAGCTTGCCCAGACTAGTACCTACTCTTGCCACTATAGCGCCAGTGCCCGCCATTGTCCTATCCCATGCTGGAAGACCTCACTACATCTTGTAAGATCCTAGCTATAAGATACCAACGTATCAGCAACTTCTATGCGTTAGTTACGGGCAACGGTTCTTACCATTACAAAACCACTGTTTCTTAAATATTTTGTGCATATAAAGATTCAAAAACGTCACACACAAAATTTTGAAGTAAAATATAAAGCAAAATGAATAAATGAACATCGCAAGTTATCGCTTTGAGTTTAAACATCACGATGTCGCTGAAAGTTTTAGTAGAGAACGGATTGCTAGCGCGTGCCACCGACGTATTTGTATGCAGACGACCACTAGCGAAACTCTGTAAATATACTATCTATTTAAATATGGACAAAGATATTTTTACAAATCGAGGTAGACATGTTGCATTCAGACATCAAAGCGCATAAGCAATAAAAATAGTATAAGTAGTATGAATTTAATGATGACTTTTCAGATGATGTTTTGTAATCTTTTTCTACACAAATTAATAAAATACTAATCACATTGTTTGCAACGATATTAATACTTGAAACACATAATATAAGAATTAACTAGTTAATATAAGAATAAATTTAAAAAACATCCAGACAAAATAATACAAACATCCATGATCATCACACAAATTCCTGCATCCCGTTGGAAATCGAACACAAGCCACGCACGCGGTGGGAAGGTGAGATTAAATTATTAACAGACTATTAAAAGAATATGTTTGAAAAAGAAATACGACGAAAGCTAAAACCTTTCAAACCTAACTACGAGAATTTGAACTGATTTTGGTGCACCTCTTCAATAAAATTGTTAGGACACTATCCTTGTGGAAGCACCAGAACTATCCAGAACAAGCTCACACTAGCTGATTCTTGCTGATGTTCAACGTCTGAGAAAGATTTTATCTTTTCTTTCTTAAAATAAGAATGATTTTGAGCTTCTGTCTTTCCCTAAATTATACGTAGTCACTATACTATATTTATCGAATAATCCTTTAAAAATATTTGTGACATCTATAATTATTTGAAGATGAAATTAAAATATACAGACATATTACTCATATACTAATATCTGTTAGATAATACGTCTAGATGAATGGTTAAAAGTCTTTGTTCAAATGCAGTATCTATGTAAATATCGTGGTTATTACAAACCAGCGAATAAGACTCGCTGAGCAGACATGTTTATTACGCTAATGTGCGCCGAGGTCTAAGTAGACTTAAGCGGAAATATGGATTCTTGAAGCGATTTACCTACATAGCTAGATATTGCATCGTGAGATGCGGGCTTTCGACTTCTGTTAAAAGAAATTATTTTTATAATCTTGTAGTTACGTCTGAGGAAGCAAGGCAAATTGTTTTTATTAATCTCCACGAAAATTATATCAGAGTTAAGAAAAGATAATTAGTCCACACAATAATATGAAACAGTGTATAAAATTAATATTAAAATCTATTTATTTTTTTATTATTTTGGACCTATAAGTTCGTTACTTACAGAATCTTCAGGGTTTAATCCTTTCAATATTAAAATTCAAACATTTTGGAATCTAGATCATACAAATCTACGAGTCATTTTAAGGGAATTAGATGGTGATTTCTTTCTATCGCCTTTGATCATCATAGATATTACTGGTACGTTGCTTTCTTATGGCTAGGATCTTAAGCTACATGTGTTTCCTACTCACAATAGAGAACATTGCAATCGTGGTAGCTGAAATAGGCACCGCTTAACAGTGCAGGATTAGTAAATTACTAAAAATATGTGATAACATAAAATACATACAATTTGGTCTCCAAGTTTCGCAATAATATGCCTACAAACACATATCGATTTATTATTTATTTTTACGGATGCAATTTTATCACACTTCACGCACGCCACAATTACACACGTTTGGGTAATATCATAAAAAATCGTTAAATTCGTATTAAGCGTATTTAAATTAGCAAAGATAAAATACAAACGTTAACCTCCAGTTAAAACCAATAAAACCGAGTTCCACCGAAGGAAATGGAATAATTATTGTTTAGTTAATTAATATGTAGATTTTAATTACGACCAGACTGGCTATAGACCACGTGAATGTCAAGGTGAAGACTTCCACTGGAATACGTATATTATATTTATTTAGTTTCGAATTTTCACCGAGTGATTTCATTATCTTTGCGATTTTAGGATTTTGTACCCAAAGGGTAAAAATGGGACCCTATTACTAAGATTTCGCCGTCCATTTCTCTGTCACCACGCTGTATCTCATAAACCGTGAAAGCTAGAAATTTAAAATTTTCATAGATGTAATAAAAAACAGAATAAATTAAATATATAAAGGGTAAACTGAAAAAAACTCATACGAATAAGTTGCCCTATCCGGAAATAGAACCCGGGACTCGTGCGTCACAATCGGATACCGACTACGCTCGACATCGGAGGCGACTATGTATCTATGGATGTATATCTGAGTCTAAATTTCCTTGAGAAAGTGACAACTAACTTTGAAATGCAGAAGACGTCGCAGGAAAGAGCTAGTATTACTTCCCGCCATTATCTATTCTGTGCGAAAGAACGTTGCGATATACCTTGTATTTACCTACTATTACAGAGTGTTTTAAACGAAGTCGCCGTCACTAAGCCGACGAATTGTCCGCAGCTCGACGAGATCTGTGTGTAAGCTCCATAATAAAGCACCTACATAACATATGAGGAATGAAGAGGCGGGAAGTCAGTTATATTACTTATCTGGAACGAAATAAGGAAGCATTTATCGTACTACGTATATCAAGCGTATAAACAATGTGCTTCTTTAAGTTTATCATTTATTTTTCGTATGAAGATAGTAAGGAATGTGGTTGAAACTAGGCAAGTACGTGGAACCATGACACTTTGCACTCGTTACTCTCTGCCTACCAGGCAAGAAACCTGGCGTGAATATATAAATATATTCATGTATGTACCTAGTTATTTATCTTTGTACATACATACATTACATAATACTTTAGGAAAAGGCAAAGATTAGTACTAGCTACTAGTCCAGGCAAGTTTTTGCAGGACAAGCACCCGGTTTGAATCCAACTACCTACCATCACATCATCTTAGTACTTTTATTCCTCCACTCCGCAACTATCTAAACTATCCATAATTCTAGAGGGCACTGGGATCACCACATCCCTTCACCATAAATTTGAGCTCGTTAACCAGTTCTAAATTTGATAATATATAATAATAGATAAAATTCCGAACAAAACATTTATACGTCAATAGTCAAAACACCCGAGAATGAAGCAATAAGGAAAATTATATACCGAAGGAAAACAAGATGAAAAAAACCCAAACGCGTAAGCAATACTCTAACCACAAATGCACACAATCTCACTCAACTCACTCACACCATCATCTGGAAGGCACAGCTTCGCAATTACCAGCAAAAGCATTGCTATGAACAAAGAGATGTCTATCTAGAGCAATATCGGGGGTGTGGCCACGGTCATAGGTGCGAGCGAGAGGGCGCAAGTAATAAAAACAACGCTATATGATGAATACCATCACAATAATAAATACATTTTATTACTAGATCCAGTTTGTGGAAGTTTAATGACGTATGTGTAAAGCATAACTGATACTATAATAAGCTAGACAACATTACGTTCGGCTTTTATGGGCCTTAGGATTTGTAATCCGTAATGCCTCTAATTCACAGTGCATACAGTCACTGTATAAAAATAATATATTACCTATATTGATTACATAATTTATGGTTAAGTAATGGGTCCGCCTTACATTTTTTTCATCAATGTAGGATAATATTTTTATATTAATATTTCTTCTATTACAGGTACATACTAGTCAAAGGTTTTTCTAGACATGAAAAATGTCAAAAGTCCTCTATATATTAATCATCCTTTTTTGATTTGTTTTTGTAATCAGTCCTCGTCTTGGTCGTGTTATTGATTTAGAGGGTAGACTTATTAGACAAACTGATTTACGCAAGAAGTATTAAGGGATTTTACCCAACTTTAAGATGGCAGCTCATCATTAATTGTGGTTAATTGTGCGAAAATATGGGAAATATTTATGACCACCGATAATATTAATTTTACTTTGGAGCACTATCAAGTTAGACTAACCTCATTATGATAACATTTCCAAAATCAAATAACAAACTTTTTCATTTGTTTATATTCTACATAAATAATATTTTCAAATGTTGGAATTAGCAAGATTGAGGTTGACGACGCGGTTAGTTTATCATTAATTATACCACAAACAACGTTTACTTGATTTAATAGCCTTTATTTTTAGTCATAGTGATTCTGACATTAAGTTACAATCCGTAAAATTAACGTTTAAATTGATTGATAACGTATATTAGTTTATAGTGTTCATGGTTTCTCTAAAAAACCCACCGGCAAAATTACCTTTTTATAATCCATATCTACATTTTTTATAGTTTTTATAGTTAAGGCACAATTACTAAAAAAGACATGCATTTATAATATATAACCTAAAAAAGGTGGTTTATATTACCACCTTTTTTTTAGGTCACGTTAAATTATATCAATATTTTCTATCCCAATATAAAAAAATATTTATTTGTGTAATCGCCTCTGTGGTGTCGCCTGTTAAGACCGTTAACCGCTTAGGGTCTCGGGTTCAATTACCAGGTAGGACAACTTTTCTCAAATATTTTTCAGATTATTCTGAGTAATCATTGCATTGCCTGGCATCGGAATGTGCCCGAGGTAGCGATAGGCTTGCCACCATCACATCATGGACCCTACTACCTTGGCTTATCGTAGTATATCTACTCGACTTACGAGTCGTGGATATACTAGCACACGTCTGCCTACCTCTTCGGGGATAATAGGCCTCAAGTCACTTTAGAAATTCTATATAAATAAAATGAACAAAAAAGAGATCGCTGCCCGCTACCGGCCGCCGCGAGGGCGCACCTTTCCCGTAATCCTCTCTGGCCCGTCCAGCACGACATAATGAGAGTAAATAAAACAAGCGGCCACTGAAACGCTTCATAAATGTCCCGACTTTTTTACTCTGTGGCTTATTACTCTGCCCATGCGCCACTTGAAAGCAATTTGAGTACCTTTCTGAGCGTTGTTTATTTACCGTAATTACTGAGTATTACATCAAAATATTTCATGTAATGTGTTCTTATTTTTAAGAGTGTACAATTTTATTAAAAATTGTTTATTTTTAGGTAGCACGCTATTTTACGGTGTTATTGAGAGTAATAATGCCTACTCTATTTGTACGTATTATCGCAAACAAATTTCTTAATTAAAAAAAATGAATCAAAATACAACCAGCACGTGAATTTCCTGATTGTATATGAATAATATGTTTTATGGTGCGTTGCCAACCTAAGCTTCGCATACAAAAATTACCCATTACCCTGCCCTTCACATTGGAATAAAACAATTACAAGCATTGACGTTAATTTTATGAACGCAAGAGAAGTTGATATGATGAATAATCCAGACTATTTTATGAGGTATGAAAGTAAATGAAATGAATATTATTTATTTATTTGCCGAATACGAGTATGTGTGTTAAAATTGTTACAAAACAAAGTTGTTTAATTATACCAACACATTCTACCACAATGTGACGTGAAAATTTTTAAAAACATAATTTATATTTATTTATTTATTTATTAAACAATGCATGAAAAATAGATGAAAAATAAATGTTGGCCAATTCTCAGACCTACTCAATATGCTCACAAAATATTGTGACACGAAAATTTTATATATAAGATATTGTTCAAAACCTAAAGTTTATATTCTGTCGAATATACTTGAAACCATATAAGCAAATATTTTCTGGTATTGTAAGTAGCAGCAGTAGTTAAGATACGGATTAAGTTTCACCAAGCGCTAAAGATGAAAAATTTAGAATATTTCTGGTAATTCACTGCAATGAAAAACCTTTCATGAAGTAAGGCAGAGCATGTAAATACGTAGTTGACAAACACTGTCAAACGGGGACAATCAAGTGACAAGTGAATTTGCATCACCACGCGGACGTGCACTGCGCGACCGTCCGCCCGGATTATCCTCAACCGATTTGCTCTCACTCCGCTGACCATAGCACCAAGTCTGCTAGGACATTTTTTTCATAGAACACAATGTCATAAAACTCCCGCCTAGTACCTATTCACTTTTGCTTTAAATTAAGTTGTATTAAGTAATGAAAACCTCTTAATCAAGATAGTTGTCATCAATGAGAATAATAAGTAAGGGAAGAATCTCCTAAATTACTGTCAAAGATTGTACAAACACACGAATTCCTAGCTGATAAGCGTCACGCGTCGCTTGTAGATATGTAATGAAATATGATAAAAAATATAAATGCTGTTATATATATGCAATTCATATGCAGACCAGTATTTAAAAGTGCCTTTATTTATATTCTTATAAATTCAAATATTTCATAAGTTACATTATTTCTATCTATTTTAAAATCATCACTAAAACAAATTAAAATATTGCCATAATCAACAAGTTACTTTATCATTATTTCAATATGCAAGAGAAAAGTTTATTTAAAAATATATTATATGTGTTACAAAAGTTTTTATAAAGTAAATGTCACCAACATTTCCTATCAGAAAACCCAGCGTTAAAGCGCACTGGTGTTTTAAAACAAAAACCAAATCCTCTCGGAGCCACTTCCGTGTCACATTCGCGGCAAATCAGCAAAAATCTCGCATCTAAACATTTATCTGGAAATACGACTGTTCTCACTAGTTGGATATCCGATAATCCCCTTATCCCTGTGTGGATCTCACAATCGTTAAGCTGATTTATGAAGTATCGTCAAGTTACGTTTTAACTACGTGTCACTGGATAAAACTGTTTTTTTGCGTAAAACAAGTTTGAAAATAAAACGAATAAATATTGTTAATTACACGTTCAATAACATTGTCGCTGGCATTTTATGAAAATCAATTTTTCGAACTATACGGTTTTAAAACGATTTTACTATCATACTTTATAAATTATGATAGTAAAAATCTTGATCTTTATGATATAAGGGTTGTATAATATAATCGCAAGCATTTGTTATAGGTATACAAATAATACATTTGTAATCATTACATACAAAGTTAAGGTGAAGACCAAGTTTATATATACATCGATATGTACGAGCTCTGTCTTGTTGTCCATTACTCTAGCTTTTTGGTTTATTTAAAATATTTAAGAATAAAAAATAAAATTATAGCACATTACATCGTTTAAGAAAGGCCCGAAACCAGAAACAAACAATGAAGATTTATTACAGTTGAGTTTCCCAAATTGCCAAACTCATGCAGGCCGTACTCCAAATCATTTATCATTAAAGGGAATGTAACGAACGTACGACGTTAGAGCGAGCGAGGTCGTTAACGGAATTAGCCAGTGCTCGCATGTCCAATCGCTCGCCCGCCGTCCACTACTGGGAATCTCGTAACTACTTTTACGGGGTTACAGCTGGATATCTGCTAGCTGCGATATCCAGCTGAACCTGCCTCTCTATGATATTTCATCCCGAGTGAAGTCGTTACATCAAACCGTACGTCGAAAATCTTTGCTATGGTGTTGATGACATATTCATTTTTTGTATGTAACAGTTATAAAAATACTTAATAGCCAGGTACTTATTTACAAGCATTTAATTAACTTACCTTAGGATTAGATCAATTTGTATATTTTGCCCAGCAATATTTATTTATATATTTTATTTATAAACTACGTCGCCAACTTTTTGTCGTAGTATTTGTGAGGAAAAAAGCAAAATTATAATATTAAATCTGCAATTTCTCATTCAATCTATCTCTCTGAACGCGATAACTTAGAACAACAGTTCATTACCGAAATATACAAGAAACTAAACTAATGTTTCCGAGATTCACGAGTATTTGATTATGTAAATAACAATTAGGAGTCGTGGATATACTCGCACACCTCTGCCTACCCTTCGGGGATAATAGGCGTGAAGGTACTTTTAAAT
>DVZL01008299.1:0-10318 GCA_018236625.1 Lasaia peninsularis | reverse complement strand
GGCATCACGTGAAAACTAACGGTTCGATTTCGATGAAACTTGGTATAATTATACCTTATTATCCTGGGCATAAAATTTTATCCTGGAAAAATACGTAGAAAAAAATCTTAATTTTTCAATTCATCATTGCTACGCTAAGGCAGTACGAAGTTCGCCGGGTCAGCTAGTTTAAAATAAAATTAACAGATAAGTTTCTATTCATATCCATCTTTAAAAACGAATATTTTTATAATTATTGAACTGTTAAATATCGCTAAAATAGCATTAACAATTCTTTTCGAATACCTTGGAGTACCTATAATAAGCCCACATGTTAGGTAAGTGCTAAGAGGTGAACCTAAACACAATTTTTTGCCATTTACACTCAGACCATCATAAGTTTTAGAGTATGCTCTGACTCACTATTTAACCTAATCTTCAAATCACACAGTGCACAGAAGCTGTCTTTGTCGTGTTCCTGTTTGGAGGCTAAGCAAATCTTAAATTTATTAATGTTAAATATTTGTCATACCAGCCTCGTGTTAGTGTAACAGATTGATTGAGTGCTGTGAATAATGAAATTCCACTAAGTGACCATCGGGATGAATTGTACATGATTTAATAAACATTCTCAACCGACTTCCGACTTCTATATTAAACCATTTTTTGCCAGCTACCTCCGACCTGTCCATTAATTTGTATTTTCTATTCGTTGGTCCAATTTAATTAAGATCCGACAAGTGATTGTTGTGACTGTGACTTTAGTTAATAATGCATTATTTTTTATTACTTCGATGTATTGAATTTGAAGTCGGTTTTTTGTTGTTTTACTGCATTTATGTAACTTACCTTTACTGTCTGTGCTGTACAAGGCTCTCCTGCAGCAGTGTGTCATGTTGGACCGACTCACTCTGCTTGCGACACGCATCACCACACAAAGCACCATTTTCAGTTATTTATGTCTGAAATAATACAAGAATTTAATATTAAATTTAAGATTTAGGAAAAAAATTGAACATTCAAAGATTAGTTTTGACGAATTAATCTTTGAATGTTTAATTTTTTAACGAACGACCATCGGCTCACACGTTCGAAATCCGACAACGACAGGGAGTTAGTTATGTGTTGAACACGAAATAATTCTCCCTGAGTGACCGCGTTCCGATCCGGTAGTATTTTTTATAATGATAAAAATCATTTATTTCAGATCATTCAAATCCATATTCTTACAAACTAAAAAAAATCTAATTGAAATAGATTATAGAAACACAATTACAATTAAAATCACAATAATATAATTATAGTTAGTAATTGTATTTCTCAGTCTCGCTTTTGGATGTACCACAACAGGTGGCAAGTCTGTCGCAACACCGGGTACAAATTCCAGGTTTACTTCCGATGTTTTCCCTCACCGTAAGAGCACTCAAAAATGTACTGAAGTTAGAAATACTTACTAGTACATGGCGGAGTTTGAACTTGGACTACCGAAATGTAAGTCCAAAGCGACCGAGGCTCTTTTATTAATATCCCGGGCAATGAAACGCTTATTCAGAAAAATCTGAAAAACATTTAAGAAAAGTTGCCCGACCCGGGAATTGAACCCGGGACCCCACGTGGCTGACGCTCTTAACAGGCGACACCTGTACCGTTACACCACAGAGGCGATTATAGAAATTCTCTAGAAAGAAAAAGACCTAGGCCAAACTGATTAATATTATCTTAAGTTTATACATAACCTAGCAGAATCACATATCTTACTATTTAACGTGAGGAGTCTATCTCGTATCATACGATAATGTTTCACGCCTACATTGAGTTGCCGAAAGGTCATGACACACGAGCCTTGTCCTAATCAATCGACGCAAAAGCTTAATTTATCTAATTGTTAAATCTGGCTATGAGTGTGTGTTATCCATAAGTGTTCTAATTTAGTTAAGCAAGACGTAAATATATAAAATGCACCTTTCTAAGTAAATTAGGATTATACGCAAAGATGATGTTATCAGCTAGACTTCTCCGAGACTTGCCTTCGACTGAGAAGCGATCGAAATCGTATTTATGATCCAGGAGAGTAATTGTAATATTGTTGGATTAATTCAAATTTGTGAGCCTAGTAGTAAACGAATAATGACTCCGATACATCACAAAAGACAAAAGTGATTGATCGATGTATCAAAGTTCAGGCCAAAATCCAAACTTCTACTTTAGAGCTTCAAACTTACGCACACGTATTTCTCTTATGACTTTCGAGACTTAGTAGTCTATGGTTAAATAAAACATCGTGAAGAAATCCGGATTTGTGGGTCTGAATTCAAGTTATTTTGACATCAGGCCTGGTTTCCCTCCTAAGTTGCAGTGGTCAGATGGCACTCGCTATGTGTAAAAACTAGCGCACTTGTCAAATCCGCTAGATTAAGTAGTTGACCTCGATGTCATCTAATATAAAAATGAGATAAGACGAGGACGAAAAAGAAAAAGCACCTACTGAACTAGTAGAGTGAAATCACAAGAAAAATAAAATACGCAAGCGACGCAAGAGGGGACCATAATTCAACTCAGCTAACTTAAAACTAGTAAGTTAATTATAGTTGAAAATATCAATCATAGCGCGATTGGATTGAAGATAACAATATGCACACGACACTTGTTGTCTGTATCTTAATTTTTTTTAGTAAAAGTATAACAACGGAAAAGTTGTATTGATATATTATATATCAATGTCATGGTAATCTTATGTAGACGAAACTCATATCACGGTACTTTTGATTGGGCTGAAACAAATTGGCTCGGATGTTACTTTAAAAAATACTACACGTCGCACACTTAGAATTGAATGAATGAAATGAATCACAAAATGCATTTTGTGATAAATGAGAAAGAAAGTTTTCAAAAATTATAGTATTGAATACATCTATATACATCTCTCTCTCTCTCTCTCTCTCTTTCGTGTTTCGCAAATTTTGTGGATAAGGCATTTGAGTACACAATTACAATGTAAGTTTATATTTATAGTGAAATATATTTATAGTACTCGAGTATTACATACATTTTGAGTTAAGTCACTACAATACTAAGCATGCGATGTAATTTGTAGCGATGAGAATAGTTCGTGAAATATATTATTACTGCTAGATAATGAAGGGTATGTGCGACAGAACTGCTTTTGCGCATTCAGCTATCAATAATTCATCAATTGCGATTGTATGATTTGATATGATGCAAGTAGGCTAGAAAAATAATTACTTATTTTGAGACAAACTTCACGTCAAACAAACATATATAAAAACTAGCTTTCCGTCCGCGGCTTCGCCCACGTGAATTATTTTAACAACACAAACAACTTTCAAAGGGCAGACATTTTTCCGACTAATAAACTTATTGCGTAAAAACATACCCTCTTTTTAATGTAGTCATTTAAAAGTAGCCTTCGTCCTTTCTCAAGATCAATTCTATCTATGTACTTAATTTCATCAAAATCGGTTCAGTGGTTTAGGCGTGAAAGCGTAACAGACAGACAGAGTTACTTTCGCATTTATAATATAGCAGATGTAGCAGAACTGCGTAAATGGATGTAGGTATACATAATATTTTTTCTTAAACAAAGCTATTAACAGAATCCCCCCCCACGTTGGCCTTGTGTACTCTGTGTTAAAAAGAGCATTCCTGTCACGCAACTTCAAAAAGGCTATCATAGGTTAATTGAGTCAATACTGTCGAGACCACTGGCGAAGTGTCGTGCAGCTACTCGCCCAGGTGGTAAACCACCGCTATCTCAATTTCGCCGCTATAATGATGCTTTCGTGTTTCGGTCCGGAGCTCAGAGTAGCTGATAGACGTCCTCATTAGGCTTAACAACCTGGCTACAGATATATGGTGTTTGTAAGCTACGGTCGTCTGTTACCATCAGCCATGTGCTTATTAACTGTCATTCCATAAAAGCATCAACTCACGTGCTTAATAATCATCGCAAAAAATATAATGAAATAGCTGAATAAACTTTTCAAGGCACCTGCTTAATTACGTAAGTAGTATTATATTCACACGATAATTTATAAGATTATATCATCTTTTGTTATATAAATGCATAAGTTATTTATCGTGTTAAATTATTTTACATTTAATACTTTTAAACGGGCAATTCTTGTATATTTATTTATTTAAATACCGGCGATCTCGGAAACGGCTCTCACGACATTTGGTACCTAGGTGTTTTGAAGGTAAAAAATTGATATAGATAGGTTTAGGTCTTTTGAAAAATCACGACATCTATACAACTCTGTTGGCAGCAATTTATGTAAAATAGTACCGACTTCGGTTTCATAGACTTGCCATCAGATGGCAATTTATTCAAGTAGACGAAAGTTTATTGCACTGACAAAAACTACTACTATTATTTAAAGTACCTGGGTGACCGAGTATTAAGTAAAAACTTTTATTTTTTAATTTCTTGGTGGATTTCGTACCACCGGGCTCTTACCATGTCAGTTTTTAACCTATTTTTTTATAGTTTCCATATTTATTATCCTATTTCGGGCAAAGATAAATCCAAAAGCACGAAAACTATCTAAAACATATTCTAGCCCTCCTTGAGTTGTTAATAGTGTAACTAGCAGGATTTTGTTTTATGCATACATTAGCTGTTCCGGCGAACTTTGTACCACCCGACACGAGTAATATTTTTTTCTTCTTTAATGTTTCATTTTTGGTCCGGTGTAGTTATAAGAATCAATAAGAAACAAATCTAAACATAAACATTTTAAATGATTATCTAGCCCTTTTAGTTATAAATGTACGTAAATAATGAGTGTATGTAAATAATGAGTTATAAATGTACGTTACGATAGTTTTACGTACATGTATGTGATACGTATATGTATGTGTTTATGTAGTATTTATTTATATTTTCTAATATATTTTTTCGTAATAATGTCACATGTTACAACTTGCTTCCAAATAAATATAAGTACATCACGTTTTTTGGACTAATATTTAGTCGTCGCCTCTGTGGTGTAATGGTACAGGTGTCGCCTGTTAAGACCGTTAGCCGCGTTGGGTTCCGGGTTCAATTCTCAGATCGGGCAACTTATCTTAAATGTTTTTCAGATTTTTCTGAGTAAGCATTACATTGCCCGGGATCGGAATGTGCCCGAACTGGCGATAGGCTTGCCACCTATCACATCAGGACCCTAGTACCTTGGCTAATCGTGGGTGTGTTCTAGTATTCTACTGGACTTAAGTCGTGGATATACTAGCACACCTCTGCCTACCTTTTCGGGGATAATAGGCGTGAAGGTACTTTTTATATTTAGTTGTAGTTGTAGTATGTACATTACTTGCTGATAAAATATGAATAATATAAAAAGAGAAAAAATAGGACTGTGTCCAATTTTCCGACTGAGCTATTTTGATTTCGTAAATGATGGCGAAATTTAGCTTCGTATTATTATTTTATTAAATGAAAACACGATTAATGGCCGTTTTCAATAACCTATCAACGATAAGGGCTACCGTAACCGGGCAACAAATGTCATTAATAAAAATAATTTAGCAACAAAACTCTACTAAGCATAGGATAGGTACCTATTAGGTAGAGATATTTTATTGTAAGTATATGAAGAAAAATTAGGAACTTTTTGTCAAAAAATATTTTTACAAAAATAATTTCATCAGAACAAGTTTAATAGAAATAATAAAAATATTTTCTTACCGTATCAAGGAGATAAACGCGTCCGGGTCGCTGCGACTTCTATCTCACTGTGTCCCTTGGCACTTCTCCCGTCACTCCTTATCTCTGCGCTACATGAACTCGTAATTATTGTAATTGAACAATCATTCGCTGGCACAAACCTAATCCAATAACAAAAAGTAATAACGTTAAAAATACAATAAACATAACAGAATTGTTAACATAAATATGCGACGACCCCATCATCTGCTAATGAAACAGATTACGTGCTAATATTGCAATGATTTGCCCGGATCGGTCTCATCATTATACATTCTCGTGACTGTCGTGTTACGGTTTGGAAGATAGATTTACTGACGTAAGAGGTTGGAGTAAATAGACTAAGTATACTTTTTACCATCAAGAGATTCTAATCATTTACCATTAAGAAAACTTTTACCAATGACTCTCAGTATTTCATTATTATGCTAGTGTGCTAGCTATCAGAGATTAGCAGGATTAAACAGACAGACTAACAAAAATTCTAAAAAATGTTATTTTAGTATATGTACCTTATCAACATACATATGCATTCAGTAAAAAGCGGCCATTTTAATATGATGTACATACACTATTTTTATTAATTTGTATAGATAAAAGGGTCTCTATATGTAACGTTGTAGCAGAAATCCATATTAAGCCTAGTATATTTTAGTTCGAAGGGGTTTTGTTACATTTTTAAGATTAAACGCTAAGTTTTAAGTTGTTTCCTGATAAAATCTTCACAGGACTGACTCGGCCTGGCGTGTGGCCAGAAAACGAAAGAAAGTCTATATTAAATCAATATTTTTTTAGTCTTATTTTGTAATCAATAATAATATCTAATCGTAAACCAATAGGAGATTATTACACTTAATTGCATACAACTGATTGTGAAACACTGACCTATGCTTAATGTGAAGGCAGAAAATTATTTTTTTAATCAAAAATCGCTTCATCCATTTCCCATGGGGTAGGCAGAGGTACGTACATACTTATACATTTCTCTTCGATTAGTTAAGCTTGCTATCCTCTTAAAGGTGCTAATGGGATTGGAAAAATAATTTTCTTGTATCTAGTGAAGTTTATCAACAATTGTTATTTTAATAATGGCCTCTGAGAACCATAACAGCCAGACTTTTGTCTTCTTATAAACGCTGAAAGTTTTTAAGTGTTGAATACACGGGTATGAGCTTTCACAGGTATGAGGTGTCGAGGTGTATAAATAAATAACCAGCCTTGTGTGTGTCTAATTCGCGCACTTTTATTTCCCCGAGTTGGTCCGGGTTCCGTTGTAGAATAGACCAACTGCCTTTCACCCAAGCAGCTCGTAAGAGGCGAGCACAGGGTCTATTGTCACCAACACCGTGACAGTTTTAATATTATTTAACTAATTCGAGAAGTTTTTCGGGGACACTTCTTTTTCCAATCCTCCAACCCAAACAGCACTACTTCCACTGTAGTACGATGGTAGATGGCTGTACAGCAACTCGCCCGGGTGGGGATCCACCGCCTTACCTATTCCTGCTGCCACAATGACATTGTCGTGTTTCGGACCTGAGGATAAGGTAGCCGGTAGCCTTGCACATAGGGTCTAACAACCCGACCACAGGGCAGCGGCGCACCTACAACATCTATATGTCTATAGGCCACGGTTGTCTCTTACCATCGGGAGACCCGTGTGCCTGTTCGCTGTCTTATACTATAAAAAGAAACTCTTGTAAACATACATAATATGCACTTAGTAAAAAGCGGTTATTTTAATATTACATAAAGACACTCCAATAAACATTATTTGTATAGATCGAAAAATAACAGTGGTTGTCGTCTGGTTACTGATTATTCATATTTCATCAGTAAGTAATTTGCTTCAAAAAAAATACACCAAGCAAAGCTCAGTTATCTAGGTACTTGACTTTTTAATGTGAGATACAAAAATAAGCTATTAATAATTGCATTATAGTTTGTCTAAGTCAAGCAGAATTTTCGATAACTTACATACTTAACAGGAATTAATTAAAAAAATTAATTCGTGGATCCCCAATAACTTTTCCACGAAACCCACTTTAGGAATGTCTAAGATATACTGATATAAACATTTCTACACGTAGATTGTAGATCTAAGTATAAAGGTTGTATTTATAGACCTATAGATCGACAAGTTACATAGAGAACAATACTTTCTATCAATGCATCTCTGCGAAAGTTAAAAAAATAACGTACGGGATGTTACCTGTTCGGCGGGTACCCCCACCTGCGCAGACGCATCAACCCGTTTTTTCTTCTCTTTCTCACGCAGGCTTCGCTTTTGACGACGCGGACGGTTATGTTCTCTGTGTTTAGAACATTTCAAACGCGCTAGAAGGCGGTTGTGTAGTGACTTGTGTGTGAATTTAAAGTGTACTTCGTGTTTTAAGTGTATGTGAAGTGATATGTGTAAAATTTAAGGATGCACTATAAACTGTTTAAAAGGTAACAATTATTTCATAGTCATTTAATTAATCCGCACTAAAACTTGTTTTTTACTCGGATGTTCAGCTAAGAATAGATTTGAGATGAATGGTGCAATTTTAATTAAAAATATTTTAAGCAATTATATCTGTGGTTCAAAAGGTGCCAGGTTTTAGTAGAGATGTGGAGGAATGTAAACGTAACCGAATATCGGATATCCGGATTTACGGTTAGTTAATTCTGTCGTATGATTTTGACTGCCCATTCGGTTCAGTATAAACAGTTGTGTTTAAAAAATTATATACATAATATGATCTCAAATGGTGATTACGAACATGCAATTATCTTTTGTCCGCGACTTTGTCCGCATGAAGTTATCTAAAACACGAAATAGATCTTCAAATGAACTCCCTATTTCCCCTTTTGTGGTGGGAATTCCTAAAATTCTTCCTTAGCGGATGCTTACGTTATAACAACTATGTGTATGTTCAAATTTATGTAAAATTGTGTTGATAGATGAGTCACTGTCAGTTATTCCTATTATATATTCAAATAAAGTAGTTTAAGTTGGTATAAATTGATATATTTAAAGTTTTAGATTGTCTGTGTAAAAAGAAATATTCCATAAAATGCGTAGAATAATTATTTCATTGGCCCATAATTCGGGCATCATTAAAATAAGATTCAAAAACCTCACACTGGCATTAATTAAAATCGATAAAAATGGAAACAGAAAAGAAAAAAAAACAAAGATTTATTTTTGTCACTCCCTTGCTGATTCTAGGTAGTGCTAATGTTGGGATAAATAGCCCGAGATCTCTGTACAGTGAGACCTTCGTAATTTTATATCTGAGTTTTTCAGATCATGCTTTAAGCATAGAAACGATAAAATTGTTTTGAAATTAGATCGTGGTTATAACAAGTTTCAGATAACAAAGATGTAATTAAATGGAGTTTGAATCTTTATAATAAAAGTACCTGGATGACCGAGATTTGCTCGGTGTTTTGTTAGTAGCTTCTTCACTTTTTTTGGAATTGTATTTGACATAATTTACAATGTTTTTCTTGTTTCTTAATGGCTTCTAGGAACACCTTTTCTCACAAAAAGTTCCCTCTTTTCTCAAAAAAAATGAAAGTAACAATTGGACTGAGATTTGAACCCGGGCTTTCTGCATTACAAACTGAGTTTAGAAACTGAGCTACTCTGATTTCGTAATTGTTAGATATAGATCTCTATTCAATGAAAACACGATTAATAAACGAAACCTGAAAATAAAACATAGCTAGATCGACTTATCGCCCCCGAAACTCCATACGTACAAAATTTCAAAAAAATCGCAGCAGCCGTTTCCGAAATAGCTGATACATATATACAAGAATTGCTCGTTTAAAGGTATTAGATATCGATCTTTGGATCTCGTAGCGCGAGAAAGCGCGGAAAGGGTCAGAATTGTAAGTTCAAATCATGTCACGAAACAAGGAAACAAAAAACTATCTCAAAAAACATTTTTACAATAGATCAGGGCTTCTTAAACTATGGGTCGTGACCCTATGGAGTCGAGAGATTTTAATGTCAAATATTTATTTATACCATTTTATAACATCACTAGAGTAGGCGGAATACAGTGGACTTGCAGCGTCAGCGTTTATTGAAAATTTCATATTTTAAATGAGAAAACACATGTTCTTTTTCACATATAACTTATAATTTAAAATTATCTTTCAAATTTAGATTTCAAAGTACATGTGTTTTCTCATTTAAAATATGAATATGTGCAAGTTTTACCAAGCGCCAACGATGAACAAGAATATATTTTGAAAATTTGTTGAAACGGATTCTAAAACTATATATTTTTATATGCCAAATACGCCGGTTTCGGATACTCTTGACACCGCCCTCGGATAACATATAAAAAATATTTAAAATCATTAGATCGAATTGTATTCTCAAGTTAAACCCAATATGTTAAATACTAACGCCCCGCCATTTATTTTTTAAGCTCTCTGAAAAAGCTAATAATTTTAATTACTTTTACTCTATGGAAAAGTGGTTATAATGACTAAAATATAAATGTTTGGTTTATACTATCACGGACTTTTTTGTAGACATTATTGAGTTCTACAACTTTTCTATAGAAGTCAACCATACATCTTTAACCATTTAGGCAGCGTTCGCGAGAATCG
>DVZL01008298.1:0-10318 GCA_018236625.1 Lasaia peninsularis | reverse complement strand
TTCCTCTTGTTTTGAAAATGTCTTTGACAAATATCACAAATGAAAGGCCCAACTTTCTTTACGTTTAAACTATGAGCAATACTTCGCTTGCTTCTTTTGATTTTCAAGAAATCTATTCTCGTCAGCACAACTAAGGGTTGTTTCGTCAACAGTGCGTCATTCCGTATGATTGTCTGAGTATCAACATTCTCACAATAATCCAAGACTTCCTCGGGCATATCTGTAAATGATATAATTACTTAATAATATATGAATTATACATTTTGACTGCGTTTTCATTTTTAAGCTGTGACGAGACAGAAGCTACTGAAATTTGAAAAGAGCGAAGTCAATGCTTGATCTTTATTGGGATTCCGTAGTCAAAGGGAAAAACGGAAACCTATGACAAAGACTGTGCTGTCTGCCCGCCTGTCTGTCTGTCTGTCTGTCTACAGGCTGTGTGTGTGCCTTATGAAACGAGATAGTTAGAAATTTGAAAATTTCATAGATTATGTAAGTATTTTTGTATATGGGGAGTTTGTTTTGCTGTTTTGTAACGTACTAAATTCACGTTACATAAAACCTCACATTTAATACCCCTACTGCCTTCTATAGTTTAGTCGAAAACCTAACTTTTAAATTAAACCTTTGAAACTAACGCCATCTAGGTCATTAGAATGGAGCTAATACTCTAAATAGCGAACCTCTAGGGAATGCGAAAGTGACATTTAAGGTCGAGTAGCGGAGTTGCTAACCGGATGCCGATGGAATTTTCTAGTTTAATCGACAAGTAAGAGAATGTTATGTGGACACCGGAAGGTTCTCGAAAGAATTGTTAATTAATGCAACCTGCGAGTGGCGCGCCGTTCATTTGCGCGGCAGCTAAGAAGCACATCACACGTACACCAGTGGGTATATTTAAGTGACGTATGAGTTCATTGTCTCGTATAACCCGAATTATCGGTAAGTTTCTTTTTAAATTAAGCAATTATAAAGTGGTTGACAAGTTCTTTCTTCTAACCGCGAAGCTATAATTATTAAATTCATCGCCTGCGCATGTAACATACCACCGCCAAGCTTGCTCGCCGCTTGCATTAGTAGACAAAGAATTTTACCACACGTTTCTTCTATTAGCCTATACGAACTATGCCTTTCACTATTGTTAATTTCATTGTTGTATAAAATTAAAACTGCATTACTAGACAAAGAAATTTACCACACGTTTCGTCTATTAGCCTATGTAAACTATGCCTTCCACTATTGCTTATTTCATTTCATTGTTGTATAAAATTAAAGATAGAACCCAACTTTAAGGCTAAATCGGCGCAGGAAGGGAAGCTGTAACCCTCCCGCTTGTGTCGACGCTACCCAGGTTATGTCGACGGAATGTCGACAGAACCTTATGAATTCCTCGGATTTCCAGGGTCCTTGGATCGGGCTAAGCCAGCCTTCTCAATTTAATTCTTCTCGCCTTCGGGGGAAGACTACGCACGCCAGTGGACGAGGATCTCGCCCTGGTCACGGAACGAGTACCTCCGGTTATCCTGCCGTCGCTATCCAGGTGTGGGCCGCAGCAGATACCCAGTCATTAACCAGGAAACGCGGCAGGAGAGTACCACTTTCTTTATCGACACAGCCTTTAATCGTTACTCCGCCACTTTGTGTGGGGAGAATATTATTTAAAACTGGGATATTATTTAAAAAAAATATTATTTAAATATATTATTTAAAAAAAAATATTATTATTAAATCACTCCAAGATCTAAGTAACAGTGAATCTTTTATATAGACAATTAAGTATTAACAAACTTGAACTATACCAACTAGTTTTCTTTTTTTGTCATCTTAATTAATTTCTCTTCCCGTGCCCCCTGGACGAATCTCATGCTGGTTTAGGGGCCAGGGGCCGGAACAGTGGCGCCCAACGGAAATTCAGCAAAAACCAGGCATTTAGCTTAGTTTTGGTATAGATTTTGTAAGGTTTATAACTAATTAATACGTGGCATAGCGTCACCCAACGTAAATTTTTATTAAATTAATTTTTTTTCGCATTTTTGGCGAACTGATGAACCATGTGGCGGTGCGTGAATCGCCCTAATAGGGAATATGCATGTGATTTAAATATGGCCGAAAAAAATAACATGTAATCTTTATTGCTGAAGAAATATACCCACAGCAATATTTTGGCCGATATTCAAGTTTTTATTAACAAAATCAATTCTTTAAAACTAGTATTTTTGAAATTCCCTCGCAAATTTCGAAAACGGAAAGTTAGGACGTGAAGTCACGGTCCAATGTCAACGCCATGTCAATTGATATCCTTATTTATGCATTTTTGGGCATAATATGAAAATTTTCGCACATAGGGACATAACAATATTTATAATATATATTGTAAAATTAATAAAGTGACGTGTAATAACACTTCACTTAATTTCACTTCGTTAACAAATTATTGTTCTCACTTCCCGGTGGACGGTGACGTCACGATACAATGACGGTGTTTAAATCATCCGAAAATGATGATACTTTGGATAATTTTTTAGCTTGTTTATCACTATTTTGAAGGTGTTATATTTTTTTTTTCAGTTATATAATTACTTGAAGTATTGTTTAAAAAAATAAAAAAACACATGCATATTCCTTATTGGACCGAGATTCCAATTTCCCGATGACGACCCTAACTTCGTAAATGGTGGCGAAATTTAGTTTCGTATTCTAATGATATTGTAGGAGGTTTTTATCCAATGAAAACACAATTAATAAGTGAAACTTGAAATTAAAACCTAGCTAGATCGATTTATCACCCGAACTCCTCTAAATACATTTCAAGAAAATCGTTGGAGCCATTTCGAAGATCGTTGAATTGCTCGTTTAAATGCATTAGATTAGTGCGCAATAATAATTCATTAATTCCAAAATAATATACAATAAGTAATGATATAACATTATGAACAAAGAATGTACTTCTAAACTGTATCTTATAAATACTCTGGTTATTCAATTTTTTCTGCCCTTTTGTATGTGTGTGTGTTTAAACTTTTTGTGACGCATTTGTTTTAGTTTAGCAAGAAACAATTATTTTAATTGGCAAAAAAATTTAAAAATATGAAGTCCTGTTCAGTGAGCGTGACTGTAAGTAATTATTTTATTAAATTTATAATATTATGATTTTAATTAAACATATAATCAATTATTATTACATTAAATATATGTATATTAAAAATGAAGTATATTCTGCAGAAACATTTATGGTTTATACCTGGTACATTTATGGTTTATGGTTTTAAAACATTTGCAGTTAGTACATTTTAATATTAAGCTGTAAGTTAGGATAGAGCCAATAATTATTATTGAGATTAATTATTGATATTGTAAAAAAAATTTTGGTTACTATGGAAAATGTTCTCAAAAAATGCAAAATCTTGAAATATAAAAACTTCATTTAAACATTGAATGTAAATATTTGTATTGATTTTTTTCACAACAGATGAACTGCCAAGAAGATTAGGAATCTAGTACAATTGAGAGTTTTGAGCTGTTTTTAGTGACGAAATTGTGGATAACAACCAACATAATGAAGAATTAATGTTTTACTTTGTTTTACTCAGGTTTCATTAAGTAACATACGCCAACTATTTTTCTACTGAGTTGCTCGTAACTCACGTTCAGGAGCTACTTTGGAAATTTAGTATAATATTTTTCTAATTAAATTTTAAATGAAAGCGAACAAGCGCACAAGTCTCATGATGGTAGAGGACTGACCAATAGACACCACAGATACTTTGCTGTCTTGTGGCCAGTGTTGTATTTTTTTAGATATTTGTCTGTCTGTCTGTTTGTATTCACTAATGTCTGAAACGGCAGGACCGATTTTGATGGGACTTTCACTGGCATACAGCTAATGTAATAAGGAACGGCTTAAGCTACTTTTATTTTAGAAATGTACAAAATAAAATATTTAAGTAAAAACGGGGACTAAGTCGCGGGCACAGGTAGTATACCATAAATTTATATACAGCTTTACTTACAAAATATCAAGTCAAAAGAAGATTAAAATATCTTTAATACCAACATTATACCACCAAGGTAATCAACTAACTTCTTATAAACATACATGTTTTTGTAACATCCATCAATCATTATTATCCTATTAAATACACACAAGTCATTGCACCTACCTGACGAGAAAACCCCTACTTATTTGTTCCATATTTCATCTTCCATCGTTTTGATTTATTATATCCTGTAACTGTTTAATAAAACGTTATTCTACCTCTTGTATTTTACATGCTGAATAATGGGCCTTGTTAAACTGTCGCACAATTATTTTAAACTATCTGTCCCGGAGAACTTCGTATCACCCACACTTGATGAAAAAAAAACAATTGATTTCTGAACTACAGTACGAATATCAATTGTTTCACAGGTGGGAATAGTTTCTAAGGGGAAATGAGAATGTGCTTTATACTATATTTCTACGATTTTTTATATTAACTCACCTTTTAAACTTTACCTCGACTTTCATGAATAACTCAAAACCAAAATTAGCCAAATCAGTTCAGCTGTTCTTGAGTTTTAGGGAAACTAATGAACAGCAATTGATGGCAGCAATAGTAGTAGGCAGGATTGCATATTCAGGATGGAGGATGACAGATAAAAGAAATCCCTCATTAATTGTTTACCCCTAACAACGTTTGAAGCATCAGACTTCTAAGACGGACTCTGTCAGCTGCTTTTTTAAGTGGTATTTGGTGATTTCCATTATTACGAGTATAGAAGCTAATACACTTTAGCTATTAGTACGATCTTCGTGACAAACAACATAAGAGAATATTATCAATGAAGTTCTTAATATTTCTGTGCCAAAAAGAGAAGACAATATTAAATTGAAAAAATATCATAATTATACTCAAAAGTTACACATCGTAATCATTTTGCCTAAAATCTATACTAATATTATAAAGAGGAAAGATTTGATTGTTTGTATTGAATAGGCTCCGAAACTATTGGACCGATTTGAAAAATTCTTTTATCATTAGAAGCCGACATTATCCCTGATGAACATAGGGGAAAGGAATGCTTCATTTCTAGGGGGAAACAGGTAATGTGAGAACGGGAAACAAGAATTATCTTTCCTTCGTACCTATTTGTATATTGTATTTCACATAACTTCTAAATGGCTAAATCGATTGGGTTGAAATTTTATATGGATATTTCAATGGTTTCTGTATGATTTAAAAATACAATTGCACCCGGTAAGTGGCACTGCTATTATTAAGTCAACTACGAACTAACCGTGCGAAGCCGGGCCGGGCAGCTAGTATTACTTATATTACAAGAAAGAATGTATTGATCAAAAACAGGACGTTTATAACATACAAAAGCAATACCCCTTTTGTCTTAGCAGTAGTCTAGTAAAAGCCATTCACGTGTATGTGTATTTTTCTCATATCACACAAGCAACAGTATGTAATTAATAGAAGTGGGCTAGTCAAGAAATTTTAATTATTTTTCATCAAATCATTAAATAACTTACGCAATTATAGCTATCAATAAAGCGATCTAGTAGTCAGGGCTGCATAGGTCGGAACTTTAAAAGAAATTCTACAATATTTAAAAAAATATATTTTCGCGCCCACATGGTAGGCAGAAGTACATATGCATCTACGATTAGCCAACGATATTAGGTTCCATGATGTAATAGGTGGCAAGTTCGTCGCCATGTCGTGCACCAATTTTGGATTTCCCTACAATGTTTTAAACTTAAGTTAGAAAAAAAAATTCGTACATAGTACCTACATATACATTCAAATCTGGATTACCGAAATGGAATTCTGAAGCGCATACCACTAGGCTCCCGAGGCTCTTAGGCCTTTTACATTATTTTTAATAATTATTTTTTAACACACACCATTAGTCGCTTTATTCGTTAAACTGTATGTATTATTACAATAACTAAAATGATTTCAAATCAAAATCTTATTGCATATTCTTTACCTTCTTAACTTGAATAATTAAACAATTGTTTGTGGCTGAACAAAACAGTCTGTTTTACAAAAAAAAAAATTACATTCTAGAAACATCTATTAATGTAAAACTGCGGATTCCAATATTAAATTAATTCTCCATATAGCTACATTTAACAACATTTATGTATCGTCTCTTGAGGTCAAGTGTAATCGATGTTCCGAGGTCATTGAGGTCCCGGTTCGTTTTCAAAGTTACGTAGGAATCCTGACACGGCACTCAATACTCCCTGCCTACCCCACTAGGAACTTAACGTGAAGATATGTATGAAATATGTGAGAATCACGAGGGTCTTTTTAAGTTTATTATTACAAGTAGGGTTTTTCCGAGTACCAATAAACCTTTCTAGCTTGATTTTTTTATGTGCTTTCCGACCGTCTTCAATTGCGTATGTGCCATATACGGGACCGACAGCGACTTATTACGTTTCGAGTTTTAATAAAGATAAATTGATTTAGATTTGTAATCAGTATTTAAGTAAAACGTAAGATTTATACTTTTTTCGTTGTTATTTTCCCCATATTATCGCCTCTGTGGTCAAACGTCACCGACGTTAGACTGTGACGTACAAGGCCTCGGGTTCAATTCCCGGGTAGGGCAACTCCTGAGACTGGATTAGTACTAGACGTGGCGACAGACGTAATTCCGCGTATAACACTTAATATCGTCGCCTAATGTTCCCCCGCATGAGTATGTACCTCTGTCTACCTCTTAGATGGGCGTGAAGGTATTTATCATAATTTTTACAGAAATCTCTGTCAAAGAGAACAATGTCTTAGAGAAACTGTAAAATTAAAAAACCACGTCATCAAAACCTTGGGGTCAACGAAATAGGTTTTAAATTGTGGTTAAGTGTTCGGACGAACGGACAATGACCAATATAATTACTCATCAGTATAATTGAAACAACAATGATCGTTCAATATTACTGACCCGCAAAAAGTTTAAGAGGAATTTTTAATTAGACACTTGTTGAAGACAACTAGCGAGATCAAATATATACACCCCGTGTTGACCTGCCTTCCACTCAGGCAGCTCGTAAGAGGCGAGCACGGGGTCTATTGTCACCAACACCGTGACATTGAGTAGGTGGTAGAGTCTTGCAACGACTCGTCCGGATTGGTACCACCGCCTTACCTATTCCTGCCACAATAACAGTGCAGTGGCAGTGCTCGCCATTGTCGTGTTCTGGTTTGGAGGGTGGGGGGTAGCCGGTAAACTTACTTACTCGTGCAAGAAGCTTACCATCTTAGCCTCCGGTTGGCAACGCACCGTTTCCACCTTTGGTGTCAATAGGCGACGTGTATTTCTTACCATCAGGAAATCCGTCTGCTTGTTTGCCTTCCATTACCATAAAAAAACATGTCTTCACGCCAGGTCCCTTGCGGGGAGGCGGAGTTTATCAAGTGCTAAGTGTCATGATTCTTACATACTCTTTTCATACAAACACACCGGTTTTCGAAACCTGACATCTCGAATATTAAACGAGCAATTTGATCTTTGAATGGCAATCTCTCCCGGGTGCCTGCTGCAAATCACATGTGCATTGCGTATTGGCAGATATCCTTAGTTAATCTTTCTTCTTTAGGTATAGATAATTAAAAAATAATAAGATTCTAGATAAACAATCTGTATTGATGGTTTTCCACTAGAGTACTGTGTATTAACTCGCCCGGGTATATGAGATTGTCGTGTGCAGAGTGTAGGGTAGCCATAGATAGTGACACATTTGCGTCTATAAGGCACTGGTGTCTCTTACTATCAGGAGATCCGTGAGCTTGTTCGCTGGTTTATCCCATAAAAAATAAAAAGAAACTAAGATTTGATTTTTTTTTATTTAATTCAAGAATACACAATTTTAACTGTTGCTACCATTAGCGTGCTGTCTTATCTAATTCTGCAGGTATAAACTTGGTACGGGGGTACTCGTCGATTGATATTCGTATTTTCGGATAGTCGTGTTTCATTTTGGAAAGTGGGATAACGTAAAGATTTACACTGAAGCCTTTACATCTTAGCCATGTTCAATTCGTATATTCCAATTAACAAATAAATAAATATCGTCACGCCTATGAAGAGGTAGGCAGGACATATTATTCACCCACGATTAGCCAACGATATAGGTAAGGTTCCATTATGCAGCTGGTCGGTCTATCGCCATATCGGACATAAATCTATCCCAAGGCAACGTTATGTTTTTTTTTCAAAAAAAAATTAAAAAAAACTCGCAGAACAAGAACCCGGGACCTCGTGCATCAAAGTCGAACACCGACTCCACTCGACCACAGTGGACAATCCAAGTAATAAATTCCAATATATAAAAAAATTTTTGCAGTATGGATGTTTATAAAATTGATGTCTGATAAAATCTTGCTGATCAGTTATATTGGAATTTAGCTGGATGACCTTGGTCATCATAAAACAGGTAAGCACCAGGCGTTTGACAGAACAATAACAATTTTCCGGGTAATCGATTTCCGATTTGTTATTGCTTTGAATGACCTTCCTGAAGTGTTTGGAGACATCTGCCTGAGGTCATGTCATACATTGGACGTAGGGTTGCCAAAAAGCTTGGAATTATATAAGACTAGCTTCCCACCCGCGGTTTCTACCGCGTGTATCGTTTTAATAACACAGATAACTTTCAAAGGGTAGACATTTTTCCGACTTACAATAATTATTGCGTAAATACATACCCTCTTTTTAATATAATTGACTAGAAAGTAGCCTATGTTCTTCCTCAAGGTCTACTATCTCTTTATCAAATTTTATCAGTTACTTTCGAATTTACAATACATATTGCTAGGGATTATCTGAGACTTTCTGAAACTGATACTTTAGGGGCTTGTAATTCTCACGGGATTAAAGGATAAGCTGCTCGATCACATATCGATATTTAACTTTAGTAACGTATCCGGGACCTGCTCCGTCACCTTACGTAGATTAGATACCCTAAAATATATACAAGTACATATTTTGCAATAATATTCATATAATTTTTATACAAACATTATTGGAAAATTTATAACTAAAATACTAACTGGAAGTATCCAGTCGTATAAGATATTTCCTAGCCATATACCAAAATATGAATTATTTAACATACATCAACATACAAATTTAACTTTTTTTATGTGATACATAAAACAATAAAATAAAATTACTAAATACAAAATTTTATTGAATGTTTTGAGTTATTTATTATTTAGTTAGGGCAGGAGTAATTTCAAAAATTTTATATTCAGTATAAAAACTACCGCATATAACTATTAGCGTAACAATACAAAATAACAAAGGAAATATTAATTACTTTTGGGATCCAATCCTTGAAAATGAAATCAAATAAACATAATTCAGAATAAAAAAAATATTTTATTGCCCATAGACCAACATACCAGCATTTCTTATGACATGACACATCTATATAACTCTAAAATCTGCCTTAGGATCGAAAAAAAAACTTCACCGGTTTTGTCTTCTTTCATTCTTTTTTTAAGTAAAACAAAGAAATAGAATAACATTAATTTATGTGTGTTAAAAAGTTATCGCAAAAAATACTTGTTTAGGTATAATGTCGAGTTTGCATAATTGACAACCCTTAATTAAGTGAATATAAAAATAATAGTAAAGTATTTTTGACTCGCAACTATTTATAACTACAATTAAGTTTTTACTTGCGTCACGTCGTTAACTTTCAAGTTGTGAAATTAAAAAAATAATAATGTTAAGGATGTTGTTGTGTTTTCTAAACGTTATAAACGTTAACTGCTATCTGTTGCCCGCGTTTTCACCTGCGTTTTAAGCTCTATTTGCTCTTCTAAAAAAATGCGTTTTTCAAAACATTCTTACGTAACCTGATGTTAGATTTATGTTATGGAGACTAAATTGCCACCTGTATTGTGGGAACTAATATCGTCGGCTAATCGTGGATGCACATATAACTCTGCCTGTTTCTTCCAGAATGTGGGTGTGACGATTATAAATTTTAAATTTTCTGCAAATTTCATGTCGATACTTATTCAAGGAAGGATTCTTCGCCACTTACTTTCTAGTTGATCCCGTAGATCTCAACCTTTGTAACAATCCCAAGAGTATTATACTTTTCTAGACTGTTAGCTTCACTAATGGATAGTACATTTCCCAGTGTTGGTCCGGGTTCCGTTGTAGAATAGGCCAACTGCCTTCCACCCAGGCAGCTCGTAAGAGGCGAGCAAAGGATCTATTTCACCAATACCGTGACATTGACTAGGTGGTAGAGTCTTGCAACGACTCGCCCGGATTAGTACCACCGCCTTACCTATTCCTGCCA
>DVZL01008297.1:0-10318 GCA_018236625.1 Lasaia peninsularis | reverse complement strand
AGAGAAACAGTTGCCGGACACGTCTTTTGAAAGAAAACTTTGAATGCAATTGCTTCAAGTGAAGAAGGTTCCATATACGTCGGGAAGCCTGAATAGAAAAGGAATTTGAGCAAAAATTAAAATAAATTAATATCTCTTTAACTACGTGTTCTTTAAATGTTTTAAATTAAAAACGACTCATTGAATATTTGTCAAATAATATTTAAAATATTAATCATATTTTTGTTCCTGAATTTCAATAAAGTATATACCAACTATTATTTTGCCATGTAGATGACGTAACCGTTATTTAACAGTTGAATGTCTATGACTCGCCCAAATTGGTAGCACCGCTTTGTTAATTTTTTTACCCTCAAACGTCAGTTGTCATTATTGTGTTCAATTTAAGAGAATAACTTTCGAGTAAATTTAACATTTCGATGTTGATCCTATCATCAATATCAAACCACTATCACCGGTCTAAAAGCGGTGCTTATTTCCTATCATCAGAAAATTTGTCATCTTCTTTAGCTTACAATAATCCGTACTAATATTATAACTCTGTCTGTTACACTTTTACGCCTAAACTACTGAACCGATTTTGATGAAATGTACAGAGATAAAGTTGACCTTGAGGAAGGACATAGGCTACTTTTTATCCGACTACATTAAAAAGAGGGTATGTTTTTACGCAATAAGCATTATAAGTCGGAAATATGTCTGCCCTTTGAAAGTTGTCTGTGTTATTCAATTAATTCGCGCGGGCGAAGCCGTAGATAGAAAGCTAGTAACAATATAAATCAAATAAATATCCCCGAAGGGCAGATAGAGATACATATACCTACACCTAAGATCCCTAATGTGACAGGTGACAAGTTCGTCGTCATCACGGGCATAAATCTAACCCCAGGCAACGTTATGTTTTTCAGATAGACTGAAAAAAACTGATAATAACAAGTTGCTTGACCCAGAAATCGAATATGGTTAATATTGTTTTAAATAAATCACGATAAATCATTATCATATTTTTAAGGCAAATCATAAAAATGAAGTTCCACCAAATGTCACAACCCGAATATTGAATATATAAACCCTAAAAGGAGAGATAGACGAGGTAGCCTACGGTTACCTAAGAACGATATTTTCACCCCAAATTTTTCGAGGTACGGAGGCGGAAGTATGACGAGAGAAAAACTTTGTGACGGTTTAATTTCCCTTTTAACTGAAAATAGCTTTCAAGCGCCAAGCCTAAAGGTTACTTATATTAATTTCAAACAAAGTTTCATTATGAAATAATTAATTTTTAAGTTCACATTATGATGGGAAAATGATTGCATTATGAAATTTCACAGCGTTCTGGGCTCCTTTGAAGACAGCCCACACGGAAATCTTGATCACTAACTTTTACTTTTTTTATAGTAGATGAACCAAAAGGACAAATACATTATCTGATTGTGAAGAATGTGTGTTGTGTGAAGTGATCACCACTGTACATAGACATTGGGAACACGAGGAGTATCATAGACGCGTTTCAATCTTTTATTACGCTCTTTTCTTAAGGGTTCTCAAGTCGCATCCGTTTTGAAGTACCACCAAGAAAATATCGTGCATCGTGCAGTTACTTTTCTATGAGACACGACAGTGAACAAGCACACGGGTCTCCAGAAGAAAAGAGACAACTGAGGCATATAGACAACATAGATATTGTAGGTGCGTCACTGTCCTGTGGTCGGGCTGTTAGACCTTATGTGCAAGTCTACCGGTTTCCTTACCCGCGAAACCGGAACATGACTATGTCATTATGGCGACAGGAATAGGAATTATGTTGGAAGGAATTATGTTGGAAGTGACCCACTCAACCTATACTCGCCTCTTCCGAACTGCCTAATAGGGGGCAGATGGTCTGTTTTACACAGGGGATCCGTACCAACATAGGGACAGGAACAACACTAGTGCAAGGAATCTTCACTTTTTTCTTAATTTTCGATATTTTAACGCGATGCTTGGAAGTGGATCAACCAGATCCACAAAGGAGGAGACTATTCTTCATAATAGAAGTGGTAGAAGATGCTAAGGCCAAGCAACGCCAAAAATGGAGTCTATCACAAACATTTAAAAGTTTTATCATAAGTTTACAATGGATACAAATTCGAACAAGGTTACGAGTATGTCCAACCAAAGTCCCCAGATAGTATACGTTTCAATGAACAATCCTATCGGTCTGTACTCCGTGCTTTCGAAAATACGTCAGCTTGTCGTCGCCATTAAAACTGCGAGTCGGGCTTCCGAACGTTCCCAGTAATTACATTTTCTTTGTGTCCGATAGTAGCGTTGTTTGTACCTTCTTTTTCTCTTTGACTGTTTTTCGCTACTCTCTAGTTAGTTTCGAGTTTCCTCTTTCGGAACACGTCTGACCCATCGATAGACTCATGTATTGACTGTATCGTCTGTCGTTTCAAACGATTCTCACTAGTTTTAGGGAACTTTTTATTGAAATTGAAATTCATCAATTTGTTATGACTTATGTCTGTAACGTATTTTATATTAAAAAATCTTTGTTTTACATTTTTTATTACATTATAGGAAAGCATTTGACCGCCATCTCACTTTATGTTAAGTGACGATATGATCGAAGGTGAACATGCCTATTAATTACTATTCCGGCGAACTTCATCCCGTCCGAGTCATGAAATGTGATTTTATTCTTAATTTTTTAAATGTTGTTTTATCTATATTCTAAGTCGTATCAGTTACATGATTTATAACTCAAGAACGGCTGGACTGATTTTTGTGTTTTTGGATTTGTCTTGGTGGGAATAGGATAATAAATATTACAACTTAAAAAAATAACAAAAAAAAATATATGGCATGAGATAGGTGATACAAAGTTGACGGACACAACTAGAGTCTAATATAGTCAAGATATAAATCTAGTATAAGAAATGTAACATAAAAACAGTAATGTAAAATTGTAAAGACAACCTAATGACGAAAACACATATTTCAAAAGATAAGAATTAAATGAAGTTAATGCTATTATTTATTTTCAGGTACTCTACAAATAGTGAAAAGCGAAGAGGCTGACCACGGAAAGTTCGAGTGTGTCGCCGAAAACGCCATTGGCACAGAGTTCTCCAAGGCCACGTCGCTTTACGTCAAATGTAAGTGGCTTAATTTTTGACACTTTACTTCGTTCGCGTTAAGAAAATCTTATACCTATGAACGAGCATCCATCGAGAATCTCGGAAACGGTTCTAATATAACGTTTTTCATGAAATTTAGTATGCAAAGTGTTTCTCGGGGGTGAAAAATCAATTTAGATAGGTTTCGTTTTTGGAAAATGCTGTTTTGTCCATGTTTTCGTGCAATGAAAAAATGCTACACATAATAGTATTATATAATAATATAGAATACAAAGGAAAATTTCGCCACTAGTCCTAAGGCCGTGATGGCTCAGTTGAGATATAGGCTAGATATAAGGCGCTTCAGAAAACAGAAGCGCTGGGTTCGATTACAAAAAAAATGTATTTAAGTATATTTTCTTATTATGTCGATACGATCGTAAAATATCACATATTCGTATTTAATCAGTATGTAACTCTTATCTAACTAAATATTCTACAAATAACGTGATTTACAAAAAAAAGGTAAGCTCGGTCATTCATAAATCTAGAAACGCTTTAACCAATTAACTAGCAGACATTTTTTGCCAATAACAGACTATTAAAGCTAGGAACCAACGACTCTGATGTAAGTATTAGTAATTTTATGAAAGTTGTAAATTTCTAAGCGAATGCCTCCAACTCAGATAGGTTTTATGGAGTACTATAAGAATAAGGTTGTCATCGATGTGGCAGGGTTCAACAAATATTAAATAAAGAGTTTTTCCCCTGTGTGAATAAATCATTTGCCTTCCTACCAGGCAACTCGTAAGAGGCGAGCATAGGTGAACTGGGTCACTTCTAATATGACCACTTTAACACCTAAAATGCTGTGCAGCAACTCGCCTGGGTCGGGATCGACCGCCTTACCTATTCCTGCTGTCATAATGACATTGTCATGTTCCGGTCCGGAGGGTAAGGTAGCCAGTAGACTTTCACATACGGACTAACAGCTCGACTACAGACAGTAACGTACTTACAACACCTATGGTGTCTATAGTGTGCTAGTATGCTGTCTTATCTCATAAAAAAAGTTGAATTTTTGATAGCTGCTATGTGTGAAAATGTGTATAATGAATTAATATGCATAATATTCCGATTATACCACAAAAGTGCAGTTACCATTTGTGAAGGCTTATTACAAGTATACAAAAGTGCAGTTACAATTTGTGAAGGATTATTACAAGTGTACAAATGTGCAGTTACCATTTGTGAGGGCTTATTACAAGCATACAAAAGTGCAGTTACTATTTGTGAAGGCTTATAGGTCAAAAGTTTTACTCTAGAGGCTGGCAATGAATGACTTTATAATTTATGAAATTTAGATAACAATACATTATAATATTTAATACTCGCAAAACCGCGTTAAACAAAATTTTATTAGTAGTAGTATTTCTGTGTTGGAAGGATGCGCTGAGACTAAAAAATCTATTAAAAAACGGCGTAAGTGATCTGTGACAATAAGCCGTAATTATGCAATGTGCTGTAGCAACACTTGTCACACTTTTTTCGGTCTAGCTCCCATCCCGCTCAGTGCGCGTGCCGTGCGATAAGGAACTTCGATTCATTCGATCCGGTTTCGAACAGGTGACGAGATTTGCGTTATACTTCATCTTCCTATTGCCACTTTAGTTAAAAAACTACAAACCACCATGCCAACTTCTGTGCTCACCGAGGAGTTAGCCGGACTTAAACAAGGTGCTTAATAATCTAGGCTCACTTTAGCAAGACACCATTAACATCTATGGTGTCTATAGGCGATGTGAGATTGAAATAAAGTAAGGGTTTTCTAGGTCATCTAATTTTACCAGCAATGCCGTAGAGCGAAGGAATATCTAAGACCTTATTATATCGTAAAAAAACGAAGGTTGAATATTATAATTTAGTACAGTCAGTTCGTGTGCAAAGCGTATCAATTATGTGGCAATCTAGCAAACGTCTTGAGTTACGTCAAGAAATAACGACCCTTTGTACGCCACTCTGGAGAAAATCAATAATCATAAAACTCAGTAATCGTTGAATCTCAATCTTTTAAATATACTCTTACGATTAGGAATTTGAGATCTGAATAGAAATAATAAACACTGACAATTAAAACAATGTTATTTATTACATGTCTCGATTTATAATTCGAACAACAGCTCTTAGCAGCGCAAGCGTAAAACAACCCATTTGACGGGAGCAGCTAACGTCAAAAGTCATCTGAGAGTCCTTCTTCTTCTTTTTTTGTTTTGACATTGATGTCTAGGCATGGACATCAAATGCACCTCAATAAACCAATAGTTTTCTAAGAATTTTTCCGATTTGATACCACCTTACTTATTTTTGACACTATAAAGTCAGAGCTCCCCAGATCTTAAAAGTATGTTAAAGTACCTAACTTAAGTTTTAGCCTTGATGATGATAATAAAAGCGAAACCGGTCGGCTATTTCATAAATAATTTTTAATCATAAGTGACATGGATTTTTTTAATTTAAGTTATTAAAAATGTTAAAGTTTCACCAAGCGCCAACGATGGAAAATATAGAATATATTTAACCTAGTAGGCAAATTGTACTGGTTTCCTTTCGTAATTGAACCCATACTCGCAACGCTTACGATGGTCATATTTGTCATTTGTCATGATGGTCATGATTACAAACAGCCTAAAACCTTTTAAAAGAACTCATACATTAGGAAAAAGGAATTCGATTTTTGAAATAACCACTTATTCCACAGATAAGCACAAACTTGTATTTATATGAATACATATAGGTAACTACAATAGCTATATAGTTAAAACTTTGTAGCGCAACCTCCTTTCCTTTATAACCGCGATAAAGATCTCGTTTATTATCTACAGAACCCCAAACACCATATTAACAGTCGCCCAAATAAGGCTTTTATGTGATAACCTACAATTAAAACGCTCTTCTCGTACGAAGTAACCTTTTAAAATGTCATCAGGACTAGTCTACACCATAGTATTAAATGGCGGACATTTAGTTGTCTTCATTTAATTGCCTACATTTGAAACAAGCACCCAGCCGGTCACGTTTTGTTTACGCCACAGACTGCGCTTTAACAGCGCTATTTTAGGGTCTTAGCCCACTATCAATACATAAACTACTAAAGGTAAGCTATAAAATGTTTGCAATAGTTCCATGATTTAAAACACATGTGATATTTTACGTTTCGCGTTCGTAATAGTGAGATTAGAGAAAGATTGAAATAATAATTGTCAGTGTGAAAATGAAAAATTGTTTCGATGTAGAAATTATGGCAGATGGTAGATTGACAAACGAGATATACAATGCGAAAGTGGATCGACGCAGGACGACCAAATCGCTCGTGTATTACCCGAGGGTGGTGTGTCAAGAGTCTCTAAAACTGGAGTGTATTCATAAAAAGAATAATTAACGTGGAGGAAGCTAGGCAAGTATACATAACATTTGACACTCGATACTCTCTGCCTACCCCGTAAAGGACCTGGCTTAAAGATATATATGTATATTTTACATTTACAACAATCTGGTACGTGTATAATACGTTGGTATGTTTCAATACATTTTTGTAACAACTTTATAACATACATATTCCGCAAAGAAATTTTTATACTAGTTTCAGTTAGGTGAATTGGTTTTACCCCGTGTTGGTTCGGGTTCCGTTGTAGAATAGTCCAACTGTCTTCCACTCAGGCAGCTCGTAAGAGGCGAGCACAGGGTCTATTGTCACCAACACCATGACATTGACTGGTACCACCGCCTTACCTATTCCTACCACAATAGCGTCAGTGCTCGTCATTGTCGTGTTCTGATTTTAAAGGGTAGGGTAGCCGGTAAACATTCTCACGCAAGAGGCTTACCATCCCAACCTCAGGTTGACAACGCACCATTTCCACCTTTGGTGTCTATAGGCGACGTGTATTTCTTACCATCAGGAAATCCGTCTGCTTGTTTGCCTTCCACTATCATAAAAAAAGTACTAAAAAAGTATGTACGCCCGAAGTAGCGATAGGCTTACCACCTATCACATGGGCCATAGTACCTTGGCTAATTGTAGGTGTTCTAGTATGTCTACTGGACTTACGTATATACTAGCGAACCTCTGCCTACCCTTTCGAGGGTAATTGGCGTGAAGGTACTTTATTTTTTACTAAGAAATAGTTATCTATATTTAAGGAGAACAAAAAACATTACCTGAAATTGAATTTGTGTCCGATATGGCGACATACTTGCTACCTCTGCCTACCCCTTAGGGGAAACGGGCGTGATTATATTTAATTTAATTGTAAAATGACCTAAGACGTGAGTAATACTTAGAATACCAACCTATCCGGGAAGGCAGATTGTCGCAATCAGAACTAGGTCCATAATGCCATCAGTGAATCGCACACAGTATAGACGGAGAGCTCGCTCATAAATTAGCTGTAGAGTTACAATTCCTTTGATAAAGATCACATATCTTAAAAAAATGTATTAAAAATATTTTTTACTCGTCGCAATTTATTAGATTTCATGATAGACAAGTATGATTTTTTTTAATATTATTTTTTTGCTATTTTTTTTGTATTTTGATTTGTTATTTTTGTTTAGGTACGACAAAGATGGCATATGATCATGTCAACAAGGCCGCAAATCCAACACTTCTATATCAATCATAATCCAGTGAGAGTTTTCGAAGATTTTCGAAGCACACTTAAAGTGACAGTTTATAAACCTACGATAATTTTATTTACGTTTTACAAATAAATCAAATCAATATTATAAATGCGAAAGTTTGTATGTTTATTTGTTTATCTGTTACTCCTTCACGCAATAACTGCTGAACTAATTTTCTTGAAATATGGCACATACAAAGAGGGTAACTTAAATTGACACATAATAGTTTTTAACCCGAAAAAATGTTCCTGTGGGATGCCGTTGAATGATTTTTAATTCTCGTAATCTAGAGAGCAACGCCGCGGTTAACAACTTGTATTAGAATAAAAGTAGTTGCTAATAATATTAGAAATAATAGAATATTAACCTTATTATTCTTTTTCTATTGAACTAAAACGACGAGAAGTTACGAAAAAACTCATTTGTTTTATATAATACATCCATATTAATATTGTGAGTGTGTTTGTTTGATCATCCTTCTGTGATGTCGCAACAGAGCTATATAATATTACATTAAATTGACATAAGCTACTACACAGAGTGATGCAAAAGGGATTTTTTTATGATAATGGAAGGCAAATAAGCAGACGGATTTCCTGATGGTAAAAAATACACGTCGCCTATAGACACCAAAGGTGGAAATGGTGCGTTGCCAACCTAAGGCTGGGATCTCGTGAACCATGATAGCTAAACAGTCGCAAATTTCATATATTATGTATATTTGTTGCTACTATAATAACAAATGATCATACTTGATGGATTTTTTATGCAACTATAGCTTTCAATTGTGTTTAGCAACGTTAAGCAAAAAAGTCACAAGCTCTTTGTCTATAAAATGTCATCATAGTATACTATATATAAGGAAACAAATAAAGGTAAACAGTTTAGCTAGCGGGAAACGCTAATGAAAAACAAACCTTGGTGCTCTACAATAAAAACTATTTTTAATTAAATTAGAGTTCGAGATTATATCAACGAGGTTAGTTGAAGGAAGCAACTATAAATTCAAACGAGGCTCAAAACGTGTGCAATCTAAAAATGTATGCGTCAATCGATTATTGTTTTTACTGCATTGTGATTAAGTTTTAATTTGCGTGCTATATTTTGTTTGGCTAAACATCACGTTCGCACTATACATCTTATAGTTTTAGGCAGCTAAATAAATGAATACAGCATACAAAACATATTATGAAAAAAACAAAGATAAAAGGTTTTTGAATATGATAACTTTTACCAATTTACCAATATTGTTAATAGTTTCGATGGCCTAATGGTACGCGCTTGGTCTTTCACTTCAGTAGTTCAGGTTCGAACCCCGCGATAAACTAATGAGTTTTTCTAACTTAAGTACATTTTCTGAGCGCTCTTATGATGAAGAAAAATGTGCATATTATTCATTCTTCTTTATAGGATAAGTAATGAAAATAAAAATAAATATTTTAATTTATTTCAAGTTATCGCTATTTTATTTTTATGCATATGAAATAAAGATATGAAAGATTTTTAGAACTGTCTAACTAATTGGTATGTCACCTGATGGTAAGAGACAATCGTGGCCCATAGATGTGGTAGGTGCGTCGCTCTCCTGTGGCCGGGATGTTAATCTTAATGTGGAAGTTTTACTACATTAAAATTATTACCATGTGGCTTGAAAAAGAAAACATTTTTTTTGTCTTTAGGTACCTACTATATAGGTATCAGTTCGAAGTTACGAAGGGATTTTGCATCAATGAAAGTTTAACCAAGGTTCTCAGATTCAAACGTGAGGACAATCGTGGGTGCATAAGTATGTACCTACCTCTTCGGGTTTATGGGCGTGACGGTATTTATTCTGTTGATCCTAAATAATTAAATACGACTAAAATTTTCCACCACTTTTGTTGTTAATTCATAAGAAAATCGACACCATTATTTAATTATTTAAATTCATAAGTGATAATAATTTACGTTTTGAATAAATTATAACAGAATATTATATATACACAAATGACATTTTACATGGATTAACATATAAATGCAGAAAATTCTAATTACAAACAAACTAATGTATCTAAAATTATGACTATAAGAGTCAGATTCGCTTGGCAAAACTGCTACTATTAATTCATTCATAGTCTCTATTATTCGTAACGTACTATCTTACTGTCCGCGGCTTCAACCTCGTGATTTTTAAAAGGGCACATTTTTTCCCTACTTGTAATACTTATTGCGTAAAAACATACCCTCTTTTTATGTAGTCGGTTAAAAAATAGCATAGAAAACATAATATGTATTCAGCCCTTCGGGAGGAAAGTAATAATTTTATTGCGTGAAACAAAAAAAGTGGCGTTTGTTGTATGGAAGCTTTTTTCCATTAATTTTTTTCTGTTTTTTTTTATATTAATGGAAGGCAAACAAGCAGACGGATTTCCTGATGGTAAGAAATACACGTCGCCTATATAGACATCAAAGGTGGAAATAGTGCGTTGCCAACCTGAGGCTGGGATGGTAAGCCTCTTGCGTGTGTATGTTTACCGGCTACCCTACCCTCCAGACCA
>DVZL01008296.1:0-10319 GCA_018236625.1 Lasaia peninsularis | reverse complement strand
AACCAGAACACGACAATGGCGAGCACTGCCGCTATTGTGACAGGAATAGGTAAGGCGGTGGTACCAATCCGGGCGAGTCGTTGCAAGACTACCACCTAATTCGACAATATTAGTAGAAAAAGAGGTTAACCAGTATAGAATGATTTCGCAGTACTACGTATTCGGGACGGGCCTCTGTTAGGAGTGTAATATCCACATAAGTACCGTCAGCTTCACGTTAAACACATCAAATATTGTCGAGCCAAGTTATTTGCTTTCACGTTTCATATGTTCCAGAGTTGTACCTCCGTTGGCTCGTCAAACAGAATATAGAAGAGAGAGAGGAACAATACAGGACGATAAGGACAAGGGAGCAGCAGTTGCGTGCGCAGGCGCAGCAGCTGCGGAGGGAACTGCTGGACGTCGCCGCGCAGTACTACGCCGGGGACTACTGAGCACCTCGGTGATCTAGAGGCTAGTTAACTTCAATACATTAACTGAGTGCCCTCACGGTCAAGGAAGACAAAAGTGGGAGGAAATTTGGATTCGTCTATTCGAAATTATCTAAGATCGGGCCTAGTTCCCCTTCTGGGTTGCAGATTTCAGATGACGCTCTGTGTAGAAATAGATGTCCTGAATTAGGTATCCAAACCTGATAGTGTCTGATATAAAAATGGGATAAAGCTAGGATGAGGAAAAAACTAAAATACCTTAACTACATGACTCTTTAATTTAATAACATATAAACTCACAATTACACACACATACATATATATATATATATATACATATGTATATATATTACAGTTACTTAAATTGTGTGTAATATATAACAAAAAATATTATGTAAATTTTTAATATTTCAAATTGAAAATTTTTAAAGACTTAAAATGATAAAATTTGTATGATGTTAGAACGGCCTTTGCAGTATTTTTATAGACTGGCTAGATGATCTTAACCCGCTATGTAAAATCGGGAATAGGGCCTAAGTATTTTCATCCGACTTCAAAGGAGGAGGTTCCCATTTGGGCTATACGATATTTTTTTATGTATTCCCTCAGAAAAAAATACTGGATTACCTGGTTATGATTTTTGTTTTGAAGCTGGTGCTTTCGGTTAGTTACATTTAATCAAAATCTATGAGAAGTTTTAAGTATTATTGTTAATTATTATACAATTGACGAAAAGTGCTGGTTTTTTTTACAATTTTACTGAGTTTAATAATGTATTAATGATAGTTTTATGTGTAACGTTAGGCTAAATGTCAAATAATAACATAGAAAAATGAAATTGAAGTCGGTTATTGCAGTTTTACTGTATTTTAGCCTTTTATAAGCCTGTAATAAAATCATTATTGTTATAGATAGAAAGCAACCGATTTAAAATTCTGCGATTTGATTGGTCAAGGATGTTATTTAGTTGATGACTTCACTAATTTCCAGGGTTCGAAGGATATATATCAACAATGGATATATATATCATAATTATATCCAATGACTTTTTGTGATATATATCAATATTTTATAAGTACTTTTCGGCGTTTCTTTACTCCAACGCCAATTAGTGGTAAATACATACAGTAGTATTTCTAATTAGAAAATGCAGTTGGCGTAAGTTCTAATTCGTAAATGGCAACACTTCTGCCGGCATTAACATTAGTCCGGCAGTCTTTCGACATAGACTTCCAGGTTTTCCTGTTTGCTAGCCTTAATTTTAAGTACTTACCTATGTGAGAGACCAATCAAAACATTTCATTAAAAAATATTATGTTTATGTAAAACATTTGCAACAAATAAATATACATAAATAATACTATAAAATAACAACATCACGTTCATACAAAATGGATATATATCATAAAAATTCGTTACTTTGATATTTATGATAAATATCGGATATTTTTGTACCCTGATAATTTCTCATGGATAGACTATAATTAATTCAGCTCCTGTGGTTACTAAGAGGCTATAAAACTATTCGAACCTTTATTCTTAATTAAATTAAATATTGAACTGCCGTTAAATACTTAATTGTAATGTGATTTATTTATTTATCTACTACACCAGTGGTCTAACTTAGAGTTTTAACGTCTATAACTACCTTATAGTTAGTCTTAAGGTTCATCATATACTACAACTAACAGATTTTTGCCTAAATTTGGAAAAACACTGCCATCTTTTTAATATTTTAATTCTTTAATAAATTGAAATTTTTAATCTCCCTACATTTTTATAATATATGCTTCTATTTTATTATTCACACCCTTAAAAACTTTCGAATTAAAAATCTATTCGCAATCACTCTCAATAAGGCCTTCGGAAACGAAATTGAATAAAGTATTTACCAATTTTCTTAACGGTTTTTGAAAATTTTTAAACCGAGAATTTTAATCAAATGTTATAAAAGAGATATTTTCTAAAAAAATACTCTCATGCCTATTATCCCATAAGGGGTAGCCTAAGGTGTGTTAGTATATCCAAGAATCGTGAGTCCAGGAGATATATTAGAACCACCCACGATTAGCCAAGGTCTACGTGTGGTAGGTGGCAAGCCTATCGCTACTTCGATCCCATTCCAATCTCTCAAAATAATCTGAAAAAACATTGAAGAAAAGTTTCCCGACCTGGGAATTGAACCCGGGACCCGACACGGCTAACGGTCTTAACAGGCGACAGTCGTATCGTCACACCACAGAGACGATAGAAATTTTCTATCTTTATCTTAACATACTTGGGCGTACCGTCGGTCAGTAACTCACCGTCACTATCTTCTATTTCTTCAGTTAATATGTCTTTTTAACCATTAGTAAATCTGTAATTTTTTTTGCTTTCGATTAAAAAAATGGGTATTTATATAAGAAAAAATATGGTTTATGTTGTTTATAATATCTACAAACATCATTTGAAAGAAGTGTACAATTAAAAATAGCACATGTTTTATACAATATAAATTTAATAAATCCAAGTTATTTAATAGATAAGCGTGGAAAATCGGGAATCCTATTTCGTATATAAAATTTATTTTATGTATGTGCTAATATTATTGTTAAACTTGCCCGAGTGAAAGCATTTTCTGTTTTAACGGCGTTCCATGTAAATATTTTGTTAATATTCATAAATGATAACTAAAAATTTCATAGTTAAATTGCTTTTGACTTTAATAACCATTTTATTTTCTATTGATACAGGGTGTCCTTAAAATATTTTAAATGCTTAAAGCTAAATCACATTTAGAAGTTCCTAAATCACAATATATTACGTGGTGATGTAAGTTAGATGTCACCCAAGGAAATGTTTCGAACAATTTTATCTAATAATCATTAACATCTTTATTAACCAACACTAATATACATTTACTTATAGTGTGCTCTCACGATGTTACGTTTTTGCCATTTTGTAAACATAATAAGTCATATGAGGGAGCATGAGCCTCTGTTGCCGTTGCAATATAAATTTTAAAGTAAAGCAGTAAAGTATATTTTTCGCTAGCGTAGCTATATAAGAACGTAATGCTTAAAAAATTTGTTGACCAAAATGGAATCTTCTAGTATTTTTTTTTATAAACTATCTTTCCGCGATTTCGCCCGCGTGAATTGTAGTCAGTTACGCTATTTTTTGTAGCGTATATATTACTCTGATGTGTAAGCCATATTACTGCTAATACGTTCCGCACCTAGTTTTTGTGCGAGAGAGTAACAAACACACATACAAACATTCGCATTCATAATATTAGGATCTAGCCTAACTTCAATCGTAATAAGAATAGGAAAATGTTGGACAAATCAGGGCAAAGCGATAGCGGCCTGAACTTTGTCTCTTTGCCATGTTATATGGCTTGTAAACATATTGGCCGAATACAGACGAACATGCACATACATATATAAGTAACTATATAGATTGTTCGAGTTTATTAGATTCATCGTACAAAGGTTTTTTTTTTCATTTCAATTCATATAATTAAATATTTAAATAAACGATCAATGTGTAACTACCGTTATACCAAAGGTTTTCAAAATATTATATCAAAATCCTGCTAAGAATTATGTTGACCCAAGGTTTTTTATTTGATTAAATATGTTTGCAATTTGTTAATTGTTATACATTACTATTTATGAAAGTATAAAATCTGCCAGGTCTTGTATCACCAGTCAGTCACCTGAAAGTGTATTTTTTGTTCTCCATTAAACTATAGCCGTGTCACGCAGGCACTCGATAAGATAGGTTTAGCATTTGTGCGCTTCCGTCTTATACCGTGTATTGTTCTATTCTCTCGTTATGTGAACTATTTTATATTATTTAATAATAAATCAAGTGTTTTAACGAATTTATACAAATAAAGCTTCTGACTCTTTAAATACCTTTGTTATACAAACTTGCAGTTTTTTTACATCTTATAATATTTTTGAATGACGTCATTTTTGCAGTCCTTGCTGTTTTATGCTTAAATTGGAGCGACACGAGATCATTTCACTATTTTACTCTCACTCTGCTTAAACTAAATTCGTCAGCAAATGCTGAATATTCTAAAATATTTTTTGTCGGCCTTCTGTCTGCTACAATTCCTATTCATATCATATCAGTTTACACAGTTCTGGCTTTGACGGTGGGTTTTATGTGGTATTTTGTATCTTATTTTTGTCATAAATCTTCTTTAAAAAATTTAAAATTAAAAGTAAGCAAAAATGGGCAATCACCAGAGCCGTACTCAGGTTTTAATAATCATATAATATGTGACAATCGATTTTACTAGAGAGTAGGTATAAGGAAATATAGACGTAAGTAGAACTTTTACTGTATAATTGAATATAAATAAATAATATTTTGTAACTATAAATACGATGCGTACGTGTTATAATGGCGGGATCTAAAGATGGCGCTTTTATCAATTGTATTAAAATGTTATTATCAGCATAACTTGGCCATCTTTTATATCACAATTATATATAATCTCATTTTATTAAATGTAATTTCCTTAATGAGATGGAGTTGTTATTATTTTGGTCTGATAAACTCTGGGTTAATTTAGTTTGATGTCCATCAAACATATTGGTTTAAGGTGTAGAGATAATATATCAGAAATACCAAAATTCTGTTAAATAGACTTCTACGTGTTTGGCCAACAACTTAATCCAATGTGTACTGCGGCTATTAGGTCTAAACAACACAGAAGAAAGTAATTCGAAAGCGTGTCTGTGTGTAATGTGTAGCTAAACTTCTTCGTCTGGCGTCTTTACTGTGCAGGTTGTGCCTAATACTTATTCACACAAGATATGACATAACAGCAATATCAACGGTGTCTTAAGCCAAGAGGAGAACAGTCTACTTGTTACTGTGTCTTAAAGTTAGCATAAAAGTTTAAAGTTTTCTACAAATTCCACTACAAAGGCAATTCTATCTGATTGTTGAGTAATGACGACTCCATTTCATTCCTTGTTCTAAGTTATTTTCACTGAAATGTATATTTTATAAGTAGACACTACAAAAATGTACCTTAAAGAATTTGATGTCATGACAATTTATTTTGTATAAGTATTAAATATTGTGTTGTATAAATCATATATAATATGTGTTGTACATTCCAAACATAATATATGCCTTCGTAATACTATATTATACTAAAATATGATTTTATAACATATGCTTGAATGTGATATATTTATTTTGTATAATGTATGTATATTTTTGGTAAAATATCTGTCAATTCAAAAATTATGAACTTATTTGTTGTCAATTAAAGATTTTCTGAAGTATTTGCGTTTTTGTTTATCCGTTTATCCTTGGTTTACACAAATTGATCCCAAAGAAATTGATTGCATGCATGTGTTGTGGGGATTAATCTGATATATTTAAACGTTAAATACTTATATATAAAATAAATGCAATAAACACGCAGACCCGAAAAGAACCAGTCTATTCCCATCGGAAATTGAACTCGAGCCTCGGGGTCGGTCGGGGGCCGGTCGGGGGCGGTAGGCGAGTAGACTAACAAAACGGTCAAAGTAAAATCTATGTGATCAGATTTAAATACTTAAGGAAACTATAAGCAAACCTAAAAATAGTAGTAGTACGTTACCGACAGTACCTAAGCCAATTTCGCACCGAATTAAGCTCACCGGCTATCCAACTGTCTTCTAGTTCGTGCTGGCCTTATCTTTTATATTAGATGATATCGGAGTCTACCTAATAGGGGAACTGACAAGGGCGTCAGTTTTTACACAGAGCGACTAACTCCAACAGAGGAGCGGCTTCAGTTCTTGTTCCCTTCTATGTTGGAGGTCTAATCCTAGCTTAGGTCAAATTCCTATACCTGAATTCGGGTTTACTAACGAAGTCTTCCAATTATCCCAATGTCTGACTTTAATCAGTAATTATTGTTATTTGCTTTCAATACAAGTTAAAAGAAGAGACGAAATGTAGTTCGTGACATTTTAATTTCGATTAAAAGTTATTGGTGGTTATTCTTCGGCACAATAACTTATTTTAAGTATTATACTTGCCAAGCTAATATCTGACATCAATAATTGTCTCTTTCTTTTACTTGTGTTGAAAGAAGATAAATATAACTTGAAATGTGTTAGCATAAAGAAGAATTACCACCATGATGTACCTACTGACTAATTTGACAGAGCTAAAATGTTCCATCTATTTTGTTTTTAATTCATGTGAAAAAGATTTTAAATTAATTTAGACGATGTGCGTCAAATTCGGCAAAAGTGAGCAAAGATTATCTAGTAGCATGAAGGTGATGGTGAATAAATCCAGAAGAGTAGTCGAAAAATTCTACTTACTATGATTTTATTGTACTACTAGCTGTGCTCGCGACTACGTCTGTCTTTTTATTTAAATATTTTATTTTATACATTTCTAAAATAAGATAAGATTAGTCTACGCCATTTCTTATTACATTACTAAATGGACTTTTTCAACGAATCTTTTTTTCTTGCAACGAATCGCCCGGATCGGTACTACCGCCTTACCTATTCCTGCCACAATAGCGATAGTGCTCGCCACTGTCGTGTTCTGGTTTGGAGGGTAGTGGTAGCCGGTAAACTTACTCACGGAAGAGGCTTAACATCCCAGCCTCAGGTTGGCAACGCACCATTTCCACCTTTGGTGTCTATAGGCGACGTGTACCTATTTCTTACTATCAGGAAATCCGTCTGTTTGTTCTGTTTGTTACCAATATCATAAAAAAACATCAGTTGTCTGTCAGTGAAAGGCCCATCAAAATCGGTCCAGCTGTTTAAGAGATTAGCAGATACAAACAAATACAGACAAAAATTCTAATTTAAAACACGAAGTTCTGTAATTGATTCTCGGGTAAAACAACAACTTCCTAAAACTTTTTTTCAGTTTATCTGAAAATCAACATTGCCTGTGATTGACGACGTACTTGGCACCTGTCACGTCATAAAGCCAAATATACTTGGGTAATCATGGGTGCATACATCTGTCTACCTTTTCGGAGACATGGACGTGCCGATTCTTAATCAGTAAAGCAGTATTTAAACATATTCGCAGTGAGTGGTCGCGTCCCGATCCGGTGGTAAATTTTAGAATTATATGGACGCGTCACGAGAACCTATTGTAAGGTGTAGGTACCTATGTGAAAATATAAATATTTTCGATTTTATTCTAATCATAAGTTTTCCTAAATATCCCTGCACTCCTTTCCCCGCTATATGTACATAAAATTATAATATTGCAATAGTAAAATCTGATCCAATGATAGTTGCATATAACAGTTTATTATTGCATACATCAGGCACGGGGTGAACGGCCGCCATTACGCCAACCACATCATTACAGAGCCAGCGAGCGAACATCCCGCACAGGCGAAGCCTTCCCCCCAAACCTATTACACTTTTTACTCGACTGCACAGGATATTAGGTTTTCATAACCTATACTTTGATTTTCCTATAAAACTATGTTTTATTGCGATCTGATACTTTTTTATACTTAAATCAATGATTCAATCACATAAAAATCCGTCAAGTGATGGTCGGACTCGCGCACGTAAGGTTATTTATTTATACCTACCTACACCGATAAAAAATATCGATGTTATGAATCACTTGGTAATTAAAAATTTAGGTTTTGAAAAAAACCGCATTGATTGTTTTATTTAAATAAATATAATATGACTGCGCTTCTTCGTTTCGTCGATCATCAATTCCATTGTATTGTTTCCACCTCTTTAGTCGAGGGGTTAGCATAGACTAACCGCGAGGCTTGAGTTCAATTCTCGACGGGGACAGGCATTTGTGTGATGAACATCGACCATAGATGTCTGTATTTCCGGGTCTGGGTGCTATTAAATTTATTTTGCTATCTATTGAAGTATTTTTATGTACATATTAGTATCGTTGTCTAACACCCATAACACGAGCATTCAATTTGCTCACATAGATCAATTTGTGTAGTTTGACCAGTAATATTTATTTATTCATTACCTCACAACTTTCATTTGGATGAACCTATTTTGATGATTCTTTTTTTATTTGAAAGCTGGTGCTTCTCTTGTGGTCCAATTTTAATTTATCCACTGGCACATCATAATAAAATTGAAGTCAGTTTTTTGTAGTTTAACTGCATTTAAACAATTTTATAATTTTGTTCAAAAGAAGGAGGTTATCAATTGGTATGTTTTTTTTTCATTTTGTTCGTTAAGCGGCAATTCTAATGGATTTTTTTGATTCTTCATTCGGTAGATTAGCAATACTTACTTTGAAGGTGATCCCACATAAATATTACGCCAATTGATTTAGAATTATTTGTAAAAAAACAAATAATAGTTTAAATCATAAAGAAATTGAAGTCGGTTATTTGCGGTTTTGCTGCGTTTAAATACACACATAGTGTTTGGTTCTGAAATATTTTGAAGATGCAGGTATTTTATGATTTGACAATATGTATAGATGTTTGTAAAGAAATTAGTTTATAATTACATAGACAGGTTGCAGTTACTACGACGGAGACAATGGATTTACAGTCTGTTTGGCAGGAATGTTGAAACCTCCTATACGCCTAATTACCTGCGCGGCCCATTGTTCTACTTTATTTCGCTTGGTGTATTTTTGATAATAGTTACTTATGTGTAGGTATACTCTACATTTTGAGTCGCAGTGATTTTATAAAAACTGAAAACAAAATAATAATAACAGCAAAACTGCAAAAACCGACTTCAAGTCTATTATTATGTCGTCTAGATAGATCATATTTTTGTTTTAGTTCATATATTAATTTATTTATTTTATGGAATAAGACAGCGAACAAGCACACCGGTCTTTACACATACAGTAAAAACCATAGATGTTGTAGGTGCGTCGCCGTACTGTAGCCGGGCCGTTAGACCTTATGTGCAAATCTACCGGCTATCCTCCAGGCCGGAACACGACAATGTCGTTATAACGGCAGGAATAGGTAAGGCGGTGGATCCCTACCCGAGCAAGCTGCTGCACAGGACTCTACCACCAGTTGTCATGTTGGAAGCGACCCAGTTCACTTATACTCGTCTCTTACGAGCTGTCTGATAGGGTGGCAGATGGTGTATTCCACACAGAGGACCCGGACAACAAAGGGAAAAATTGCTGAACTAATCCCCATAAAGTTGACATCGGGCTACTTTTAAAGAATAATCTATCATACAAAATAATAACCATAAAAATCGATTGTAAATTAACGGAGTTATCGCGTGATAAACGTACAAAAAACATGCAGACTAATGGAGAACCTCCTTTTCCAGTCGACAGTAAAAGCAAAGCAGGTTACCAGTAGGTACATTTACGTATGTTATCTCAAAACTTTCGACCGGATGAACTGGTGCTTCCCACGTGGTACATTTCAATTTGGTCCAATTCTGATACTTACTGATACTGCATAGTGTACTTTGATTTTTTGTTATACTATATTTCTTTCAAGTCGGTTAACAAACAGACGAACGTCGACATTCAGAAAATTTCTCGGTCTAACCTCAAATAACTGCCGCATTGTCTAGCTATAAACGTTGACTTGTCAATTAAAAGCTTGAAATCAATTCCTAGAATTTTTATAGTCCTTGTGAAGTGATTGTAGAGAATTGTTATAGGTTACTGGCTGTTGCCAGCGACTTTTATATTTAATTAAAAAAAATACACTGCCACGGCCATGTCCCCGGAGGTTATGACAGAGGGTACATTCTATTATGCAACCACATTTACCCGACGGTATTGGGTTCCATGACGTAACATATGGCCATTCCGTCGCCATATGTACAAGTCCAATCTTAAAGTCTATTTTTTCATCTCAGAGACTAAATTGACACATCTATCTGTCAAGTTTACAAATAATGATACCAGCTT
>DVZL01008295.1:0-10319 GCA_018236625.1 Lasaia peninsularis | reverse complement strand
GACCATGTCTTTCTTGAGTAGGCTTTTTGCAGCGATAACCGATATCCACGCGGGCGAAGCCGCGGGCGTCCGCTAGTAATTGAATAAAAAGACGACTTTACCGAATACATTTTTAATACGAGATAAAAATCACATAGCGTCCCGTCGGTAGGGATTTTCGTTTAATATAGTAAAAGCTGTGAACAAAGTTTAATCTAACCATACATATTAAGTTAACTCTATGCAAAAGCTAAAAATATTCTGCTGCATTTTCAAACACTTCAAAATATAAAATGTTTTTCACATTTTTTTATTTAGCCTCCATTGTTGGTCCAATCTTCAGTATCTGTGGGTAAAATCTTGAACTGAATTTTAAAAACAGTTCTCAATATTTTTTTTAAATTTTGAAGCGATGACATTTGATAGTTATAAAGGCAAAGATGGAGGATCAATTGTATATTTGGAATAATCTGATAATATAAATCGCTGAATTATTCCGCAGTGATCGCCCGAGATCTATGAAGAGCGAGATCTCCACCATTTTAAGAAACTTAATTTCTCAGCGCATTTAAAAACGATTGGATTATGTATGCTTAAATCTTTGAAAGTACGCAACAGATTTGATGTAGTTTACTTAAATAGACGGAGTGATTCGACAGGAAGGTTTTTATGTATATAACTGAAATAAAATCCTAAGTATGAATTACAGACGAAGCCGCGGTTAAAGATATAATAAAAAGATAATTTATTGACTTATATGGGATACTTTTGACAAAACATAAATGAGTGAAAGATAATATTTGATGGCGGATAGTTTTATCAATCTCTAGGAAAAGTGTTCCAGATACAATAGTCATCATCTTACGGTCTTTTAAATCCTATATAGCTACATCAGTTTGGTCGCCCAATTGGCTTCCAATTTTTTTCAAATTGGCAATTCTCTTCCTTTTTAAAGTCGAGTAGTACTAATTATTATTACCCGACTTCAAAAAGAAAGATAATTTATTTACCCCCAACTTATTTTAATCCTGTCTACCATGAACTAGCATCGTTTCCAAACCTTGGCTAGGTTAGGCTAGGTAGTCAGGAGACGAAACAACAGAAGAGAATAGGTACATATGGACCAACGATAGATCGACGATATAAGGTACGTTGTGACAGAAGTCCATCGCCATATCGGGCACACAAACTGAAAAAACTTATAAATTGCTTTAACCGAGAATCAAACCTGGAACGTCTCGAGTCCAAGTCAGAAACCGATTCCACTCGGCAATCATGATAAAGTTCAGTTTTTATTTATCCTAATTTCAAATTGGCAACGCTCCATTATGTTTTTTTTATCTATATACACGTTTGACATCAGCTGATCCGTCTGTCTGGTTTTTATTTCCATTGTTCCAAATTTAAAAGTCTAAGCGATGTCAGATTTTCCGTTAGATTATATAACAAAGTTAGTTTTTTGTAGCCGAGAATAAAGCAACGTTCGTTGAATGTCAAGGCCGTTAATCTATTGAGGTCTCGTATAACATTTTCCGAAATACTTCTAAACATATCTCGGTAAAGTAGAGATAAGGTAAAAATTGTTGCAGAATTTCCAATATTTGTCTGTATAAATAGAAAAAAAATTCAACTGTCTAGCTAACATATTTTATGAGAAACACTGCCTGGTGACAGACAGACGGACAGCAGTGTTTTAGTAATAGGGTTATGTTTTTACCCTTTAAGTACGTAACCCTAAAAAGCATAATAGCGTTATCGTATCCTAAGCAAGTTATATAATAAAAAAGTTTAAACACAACCCTACAAAGCGGTTTTGGTAAGACGATAATACTTTTGGGGTCGACAACCCTAACTTGTCTAATACAATTTTGTTATGCTGGAATATGAACCAAGCAACAAAGTTACGTATGCCTCTCACGCCTGAATACGACTTTCAAGATCGCCCCAGGCTACAGAGTTAAACACAAGGATAAAACCTTCGCTGCGAATCGTTGGTGTGCACCCTGTTAACTTTATTAACAGAGTTATTGGCACTTAGACACCGTCCGAGGTGGGTTTTTTTTTTATTTTACCGTCGCTTCTATACTTTCGAAGCTTTCTTAAAGTAATTTTGAAGAAAATACCTTAGAACCGAGGATCCTAAACTTATTTTGTGTAGCGCACACATTGAAAATCAATTATTTTGTAAAAATTCAATAGCATTCGCTTAGCCTGGATTTTTCTGAGGGCCTCATCGCCTCCTTCTAGAGACCTACCCACCATTTTGAGAAATATTGCCTTAAAGTAACAAAAGTCTTTGAGCAAATGAATAGATGTAACGTTAACTTAAGTTATCCCTACTTCAATACATGTTATAAAACAAAGTCACTTTCTCTGTCTGTCCCTATGTACGCTTAAATCTTTAAAACTAAGCAACGGATTTTGATGCGGTTCTTTTTAATAGATGAAGTGATTCAAGAGGAAGGTTTTTATGTGTATAACATGTATAGTACACCCGTGCGAAGCTGGGGCGGGTCGCTAGTAATTTATAAATGAGAAAGTAACTCTGTTTATCTGTCTATTACGCTTTCACGCCTAAACCACTGAACCGATTAGGATGAAATTTAGTATAGAGATAGAGTTGACCTTGAGAAAGGACTTAGGCTTCTTTTTAACCGACTACATTAAAAAGAGGGTATGTTTTTACGCAATATGTATTATGAATCGGAAAAATGTCTGCCCTTTGAAAGTTGTCTGTTATGTAATCAGATACAAAAGCTAGTAATATATATTTCATGTTAATCTTCGATAATAATAAATATATTATATTGGTATTATAAGCTGATGGTTATTGTATTTTGTTTATGGGATAGGACAGAGAACGGGCACACGGGTCTTATGTGCCCGTCTCAGGTCTCCTGATGATAGAGATAATTGTGACCTGTAGACACCATAGATGTTGTAGGTGCGCCGCTGCCTGGTGGTCGGGCTGTTAGACCTTATGTGCAAGTCTACCGGCTACCTTGCTCTCCGAACCGGATCACGACAATATCATTATAACGAAAATAGGTAAGGAGGTGGATCTCTACTCGGCCGAGTTGAAAATGTACTAATGAAACTAATTATATGTACGTAAAAATATAATTAAAAAAAATAATGTTGTTTTTCATAAATGTCCTTGACCTCGGTGTCCAGTCAACGACGTCACCATGGTATTACAGCGAGGATTGTAGGGAGGGGGGTGAAACATGATAACTGTAAGTTTGTTAATCACATCGTCTCTTCTATGTTAATGGTGGAGATGTATTTTAAAACATTTTCTTATTATACACCTTTTGGGATTCTCTCTTCCCCCTTCTCCTCATTGGTCTGATTTTGTGTAGAAAGAATCGACACAGGTTTTGTGGTAAAGACCAGACTTTTTGTGTAAATATTTTACCCGGTTATCACCCAATCAAATGTGGTATTAGACCTAAATAAAAAACTTTAAAATCAAGTCATATTTTATAATGTATCAAGTAGACATATCTTTCTGACTGAATAAAAACCAATACCTGCACTGCAGTTGAAACCACAATAATTTAATAATATAAATGCAGTAATAACGATTTCATTTACAATATTATATTGATAAGTAAAAAGTCCGTCAAGTGCAAGTCGGACTCGCGCACGAAGGGTTCTGTAATCTATAAAAATGGCAAAAAAGTTTGCTTTATCGGAGCAACCTTTATATATTTACATTATTCTGTTTTTAGTATTTGTTATTATAGCGGCAAAAGCGGCAGCGGCAACATCATCAGTAAAAATTTCAACTGTCTAGCTATTACAGTTCATGAGATACAGCCTGGTGACAAACAGATAGATAGAAGGACAGCAGAATCTTAATAGAGTTCTGTTTTTTACCTTTTGGGTACTGAACCTTAAAAATGCTAATTACTATTAAGTATAAAAAAAAACGAATGAAATCTGGTGGCATCACGACAATGCTTGGTATTGTAATGTTTAGGTGGTAGACTTGCACATTTAATCTGACACTCTGGCTTCAGAAGACCAGCGCACCTATAACATCTATGGTTATTTTAGTATAAGCCTCTGTGGTGTAACAGTGCGGCTATCACCTGTTAAGGCCGTTAGCCGCGTAGGGTCCCGGGTTCATTTCCCAGGTCGGGCAACTTTTCTCAAATGATTTTCAGATTATTTTGAGTACTCATTACATTGATCGGGATTGCAATGTGCCCGAAGTGGCGATAGGCTTGCCATGACCTATGACATCATGGGCCCTAGTACCTTGATTAATCGTGGGTGTTCTAGTATATCTACTGGACTTACGAGTCGTGGATATACTAGCACATCTCTGACTACCCCTTCGAGGATAATAAGCGTGAAGGTATTTTTTTTTTTACTTTTTTGTAATTTAATTCAGTGCATCAATATTTAATAAGTATGAGAAGTGTATTAATTTTGTGTTTATATGGGTGTTGGTTAGATAACTTACGGTAAAAATAATTTTAACTATTGATTAGCACAACCGTATGCTGACTTGTTAATTTATTCCATAAACAAAGTTCATTAGAAGTTGTTAATCCAGAAAGGAGTTAGGAGTTAAACAGAAAGACATACGTTGTAATTAGGAATTTTCACTTTTGCAATTTGCTTAAAACTAATCCACACACATATCTTTACGTCAAGTCCCTCACTGGGTAGACGTAGTGTTTGCCCAGCCTTTTCCACCTTAACTACTCTCTTCAAACAAATTCTCCGGTTTCAGAGTCGTTTGACATCACCCTAGAATAATACACGAGCTATTTAGTCGTTTAATTAAACCCATCTAATCCGTGTATTACTTTACATTAAAACATATCAGTCTGGATTATAAACTTTGAATTATTTACCGAGGTAAAGCCACATGAAGCTAACTCAATCAAACTTTAACGTGACTAATTAACCATTTGGGCCAGCTTATTTAGATTTAACCATCTGTTGAAATTCGTAGCTAGTATTCGGTTAATTACTACATCTATATTAGCAATATTATGCTTTTTTTTGTTGGCGATAGGTGAAGCTTCCACATACTTTACATCCAGCATACAGTTAAATATATTCAGACACTACAGCTGTGCCCGCAACTTCTCCGTGTTGTTATTATTTTTTTTTATTTAAAAATAAAATTCTACAAGCTTGCCGTTCCTTATAACATCAACTATCTGTCAGTGAAACCGTCGAAATCAAGAGATTAGTAGGTACAGATAGACAGATAGATAGAAAGACAAAAATTTTCCCCGTGTTGGTCCGGGTTCTCTGTGTAGAATAGACCATCTGCCTCCCTGCCAGGCAGCTCGTAAGAGGCGAGCATAGGTTAACTGGTCACTATCAATTAATGATACTTTGGATAATTTTTTTAGCTTATTTATCAATATTTTGAAGCTGTTAAATTTTTTTCAGTTATATAATTACTTGAAGTATTGTTTAAAAAAATAAAAAAGACACGTGCATATTCCTTATTACCATCCCATGCAAAACTATTTCAGCAGTTTGACTGCAGGTAACAGTCTCTTATTATTAAAGGTTTTTTTCATGTATACTTTAAAGTCTAATTATTAATTAATCCCCGTGTTGTTCCGGGTTCCGTTGTGGAATAGGCCAACTGCTTTCCACCCAGGCAGCTCGTAAGAGGCGAGCACAGGGTCTATTGTCACCAACACCGTGACATTAACTAGGTGGTAGAGTTCTGTGCAGCAACTCGCCCGGGTAGGGATCCACAGCCTTACCTAGGTAAGGTAGCCGGTAAACTTGCACATCATGCCTAACATCCCGGCTACAGGGCAGCGACGCACCTACAACATCTATGGTGTCTATAGGCCACGGTTGTTTCCACCATCAGGAGACCCGTGAGCTTGCTTGTTGTCTCATCATATAAAAAAAAAATTCTAAAAAATAATTGTTTTGGTATATGTACCATGTAAACATACACGTGCACATAGTAAAAAACGATTATTTTAATTTTACATACAGACACTCCAATTTCATTTATTTGTATAGACAAAGATACCGACAAGTCATTTCGTCACACAAGTCCTTGTCCCGATAGAAATCAAATTTAAAACTGTCTTGTCGAAAAACTATACCAAAGTTAGCTTGCCCTGATAGCGTTATCGATTCCTTAAAACTTACCTCTGCTTCGCTCGTGTTATATCTATTTTAAGATTTCCACAAAAGTTAGCCATGTTTTTTATGGCAGGTGCGTCGCTGTCCTGTAGCCAGTGGACCTGGTGTGTAAATCTACCGTGTGTAAGTCATTATGGCGGTAGGAATAGTCGATGCAGTGGATTATTATATTACCCAGGCGAATTACTGCACACCAATCTACCGTCTGTCTTCCATACTATCAGTGGTCTTGTTGGCAATAACCGTGATAAGCTCGCCTTTTACGAGCTGCCTGGTAAGCAAATGGTCTATTCTACACAGAAGACCGGGACCAACACTGGGAAAACTCGTAGTTTAAGTATCTTTGCGGTATTTTTTTAAATGTGGTTCATTGAAATCGTAGCAGATATGATCACAAATTTATAATATTACCATTGATTTTATTAACGGATTACCTTAGTTTTTAGATCTTACTATACATAAATAAATAAATAAAATAAATATATCATCTAGTATTACCTCATATTTGCTGTTTTATTTCAATCAAAATGTTTTATAAAACTATATTTCCTAAACGGTTTCGCTTTCATAGTAAATTTTTATGAGGGGGACTAGGACTCTTTGGATTTTGTAACAAAAATCTAAAATGGCGGAAACAATATGGCCGCCGTACAAATTTGACAACGCCGCAGTTCTTAAGCGGTTTGAGTTGGATGGTTGCTTCTTTAGTAAAAATTATTGATCAGTGTTACTAGGACTTTTTGGATTTGACATTTTTTTAACATTGCGGTGATTTTTTAAAATTTCATTTTTGGTGGATCAAGGCGTGTAAGGTGCGTCATCCGTTTTGGAATCCAAGATGGCGACCGAAAGTTTTATTTGAAAAACCAATCACAGTGAGTGCGTGGCCACCGAGTAGACGCAAAAACGAACGAGTAGAACGCAGTAACTCGCGCAACGCCCAAAATTTAGACCTCCAAAGAGATGCTTGGCCACCGGGTCGAACGCCCAAGCTCTAGTTATCATATACAATTAAAGCCGAACTTATCTCCTTAATATATTACTTGTTTACAGCTAACCCAGTAACAAATAATAAAAAAACTAATTATAGAAAAAAGGGAACAAAACATAAATTAAATTACAAAATTAACTAATAATAATTAACAATAGTAACAATGAAAATTAAATTTAATAAATACAGTGTCATGGATAACAAATAACTCCTTAAACTCTTTTTTTTAAAATTAGCTATTGGATGCTACAAATCTGTGGTAAAGTGTCCTTTTTAGGTTGGCTGTAGGATACTTCTTGATACCTTTAACACTTTAACACTCTTTTGTTGTCTTATATTACGTGTGTAAAATAAAGTGTTAAATATTTTTATTACTTGTTATAAGTACACGTGTTTCCAAGTCTATTTCTAATCCCCGAATTGATGTAAAACATTTCTCCCAATCTACAATAAAGCCGCAATTGAAATGTAATCATAACTCATTTGAAGCTTCAATTAATTAATGTTTGTTGGAGGAAATCATGAACGAAAACCAAGTGAAAAGCCGCATTGGTAATTGAAAAAGTTTATTCTCATTTAAGAAGACGGCATGCTCCTTAGTCTGGCTAGGAGCGAAATTCGAATATCTGTAAATCAAAATAGGTAGATAGAATAGTATTGAATAAATCTTTATTCAGTTTTAATTCGCCAACACGTAGACGTATTTAGACGAATTGAAATTGAATTGCATTCTAATCCATCTATATCTATACAATTGAATAAAATTGGAGTGTCTGTATGTAATATTAAAATAACAGCTTTTTACTAATTGAATTTGTATGTTTACCAAAATAATATTTTTTAGAATTTTTGTCTGTCTCTTTGTCTGTTTGTATCAGCTAATCTCTTAAATGGCTGGACCGATTTTGACGATACTTTCACCAGCAAACAGCAGATGTAATAAGGAACAACTTAGGCTATTTTTATTTTGGAATTTTATTTTAGAAATGTGAAAAATAAAATAATTAAATAAAAACGCAATAAAGTAAAATAATTTAATTTAACTGGAGCTTTCAATACGTTTACGACACGAAGAATGACACTTCGTCGTGAATTATCGCGAATTTAACCGAATAGTTTGTGACTTCAAAATCGGTAAAAGTGAAAGGTCCTCCAGTCGTCATTAGGCCTGTTGTGTATAAGCTATTGAAGTATTTAAGTCATTTGCATAAATCATAGCTACAGATCACGGAGATGTATATGAGACGATACATGCAGAGTTCGCGCGAAGATCGATTTAAAAACTTTAAAATCGTTTGTCACGCTTTAAAATATAGCTGGTAGATTACAAAAAAGCCGCGTTTTGAAAGTAGAAAATGTTCGTACTTCGAACCTCCTCCGAAAAGTCCGAGAGACTTGGTACTCTCTACCACAAAGGAAAACTAGCGTGAATATGTGCTTAAAAAGCGAGCTGACATATAATAAAATTAAAACTGCTCTATATCTGCAAAACGATTTTATGTTTGTTCTAAATATTTAAAATTTCTTAAAGAGATTTTGTGTTTCACTGTATAAATTGTTCTATATCTTGCGGGATTCCGGGTCTTTGTAAACTCCGACTTAGTTGATGTAATTAATGCTCCATTTATATTAAGGTTAGTGCAACTTCCCAATTGAGAGTTAGTAGTTTACTTCGACACTCAGGACTGTAAGGAACTTGTAAACTATGTCTGAAATTTGTTAAAAGCTCACTTAGCAGTACCAGAGCTTAATTTACGGTTTGCTTCAATAAACCTGGTTTTTGCATGTTTATTCAATGTGCTCTTTTTTGCATTTGTAAAATATGTCGAGAACAACCAATCTAAGACGTAATTAAAATTTTATCAGAAAGAATATTTTTTTCAACGCCATTTAAATTGCTAACTTAATAACTTGCTTCGTTTGTTTTAGCCCGTATTATATTAGATGATATCGGGGTCGGCTACCTAATCTAGGGGATTTGACTAGGACACCAGTTTATACGCAAAACGACTGACAAACGACCCAAAAGGGAAACTAGGTTCAAACCTAGATTGGGTCACATTTTAAATTAAATGTATAATAAGAGTAGGTACGAATTATGATTTTACCGAGGTTAGACTTAATTTTTTGTTCTGTATTATAATTAATGTACTTAGACAAAAAAGGGTCTTTTAAACAGTACTTTCGTGTTTTTCATTTAAAACATGACAATGTCGAAGATTAGCTAGAGCGATCAGTTTGTTACGCATACACTGAACCAATTATGATGAAATTTAGTACACAGACAGAGTTGACCTTAAGAAAGGAGTACATAGACTACTTATTGACCGACTAAATTAAAAGAGGGTATGTTTTTACGCAATTAGTATCATAAGTCGGAAAAATGTTTGCCCTTTAAAAGTAGTCTGTGTTATTACCTACAATAATTCACGCGGGCGAAGCCGCGAGCGGAAAATTAGTATGTTGTATTTGTAGTTTACTTGCCAGTATGTAGGTAAATATGAAAAGAGACATCTATGATCCTGATGCTATCGCTGTATGTTGACACAATTTTGATATTGTTATGCAATTTGGGCCCAATATATTGGCCAATTGATATTGCAATCATTAGTCTAGGAAACGATGCTTTAACATACAGCAAACAAGCATGCATTTTTCTTAATGATAAGGGAGAATTTTAGTTATAGACATCATATATAGGTGGCAGGAGTGCAAAGACTAAGTAACGGTTTATCGATCTTCAATGGAACTTGGCACATTATGTACGAAAAGAATTAATGTGAGGAAGGAAGGTATCCTTAGCTAAGGAAGTTGATGATATTTTGTGTAATTCTATTACAGCGGTGATCCAACACTTAAGTGAGTTAAATACCACGAGGAAACCCATATTTATGTATGCCGATTTGACCAAAATCTAAGATTGGGCCTGCTTCCCTTGCAAAAACTATCGCCCTTGTCAAATCCCCTAGATCAGATCTCCTGATATAAAATATCCGTCAAGTGCGAGTCGTACTCGTGCACGAAGGGTTCCGTACCATTAAAATAAAATAAATGTTACAGGATAAATTTTACACAAATTGATCTAACCCCAAAGTAAGCAAATTATATGCTCGTGTTATGTGTGTTATACAACGATACTAATACATAGAAATACTTAAATATATACAAGAATAAATTTAATAAACACCCAGACCCGGAAATACAA
>DVZL01008294.1:0-10320 GCA_018236625.1 Lasaia peninsularis | reverse complement strand
GGTTTTAAGCAAATTTTGTGGATTAGCCTTTTGAGTACACAATTACAATGTAAGTTCATATTCATAGTGAAAAGTGAATATATTTCAAAACTTTACTGCCGGTAATTTTACATTTTGCAAGCAAGTTTTGCATCCCACTATAGTATTACGTAGTGAAAAGAAGTTCACCTTCAGACAGCTCGGCGTCGGCGGCGTGGGCGGCTGGGGCACTTATCATATCCAATATTAATTCATTATATTACAGATATACCTATACTTTACGATTTGTTTTGCAAAAACAACTTGTCTCTGCAAACAAGTTGAATGACGGTGGTAATTTTACGAAACGCCGAGTAAACATATTTTAATGCATGTTATCTTTTTTTTTAAAGCATTAAAAATAAAAGATATAGAATATTTTGGTTATGTCAAATTAATCAAGACGTAATCAAATTTTAATTATTTATTAGGAGATCCATGTTCTTATTGACCTCATCATCTGCTACTTACGTCCAGCCAAAAAAAGGCTTGAACCATAAATATATCGAGAAGCATCTATTTCAATTTACAAAATAAGCGAATGGACCAAAAAAGCATGGACCATAAATATATTATTACGTGTTATTTCATTATTAATGACATCGTTAGAACAAATTACCAACGACTAACTCAAGCTCACTGCAAACAAAATACTTAATAAGCTTATTTCTTTATCTAGACAGCCAGAAGGTTGGACTACCCACAAAAAGTCCTACAAAATTTAATAACGCCTAGGCGAACATAAGGCTGAGTACACAATGTGCGGAAGTAATTCATTTGTATAGATGGAAGAGAAGGAGAAGTACAACAATATGGTCACATCAGCAATTAGTAACATCATTTTTAAGTCAAGAACTGCTGGACGAATGTTTACAATTCTTGAATTTGAAAAAGACGAAACCAGAACGGATATAAGAGTTTTGGTTGATGACGACGTACTGCTGGAACAAATAAATGAAATTGTATATCTTTGTAGTGCTTTTGACAATGATGAAAGGTACACAGTGGACGTAAAAAAGAGAGTGAGTGCCGAAAATAGAGTGAACGGAATGCTCACTGATCTGAAAAAAATATAAGTTTTAAATAATACTTTACATTACAATTAAAACATAGTGTTTATTACATACAAACATATATCACGCCAAATATACAACGGGAAAGTGGATGGCTGCAGGTACCCGGGGAGAACTAGGTTCTAGAAACTAGGAACTAGAAAGAGGTTGACATTTCACGACTAAATTGCTCGTGTGTTATCCGAGGGTGTCAAGAGTTTTCGAAACCGGCGTGTTTGTATGAAGAAGTAATGTTGATGAAGCTAGACAAGTATGTAGGGAAAAGATTTAGTATTGAAATGTGCATGTATATACATGCGCATAAGCTATCTTTCAAACAAAACGGCTAGTGCCGCCCCATTGTGTGTACTTGCCTTAACCGAATCTCGTCTCGCGGTTGGCAAGCCGCCACGGTAGAACATTACCAGATACAAATTACATGTGCCTGTTAATTTTACAATCCTAATTTAACGGATCAACGGCTATACGAATTGGGGGGACAATAACTACCACACTTAATCTGGACAGCTTCCTTGTTACTGTCCATACTGATACTATAAATCTAAAAGATTGTTTGTTTGTAGGAGCTTAAAATAGAAACTACCAACTCAAGGAGAAAAACTAGTATAATAAATACTGTTTAAAAGACTTCGCCTCTGTAGCGAGTCTAAGTCGATGTTCGACTTAGACACACGAGGTCATGGATTCGATTCCCGAGTAGGGCAACTTATTATTGTGAGTTTTAAAACAGAGTTTTGAATCAATAAATGAATGATTATTAGAATACAACATCAGTCATTTCAATCAAAAGTCGTGTAGTCTGTTTCGCGCAATGTTTTATATTCAAATTCGCATTCGATATTAAAAAGCGTTTCCTCGTTCGATCTATATCCACACAGTATAAATGGATTTTTTTTTCTGTTTGTTTATCCCTTTAACACAATTTTAAATCGTACAACGCTTTTTGAAACGGTTTTCACTAACACGTAAGCATTTTCCGAGAGATCATTAGCTTCAATTAGTCACAGGGTCCTTTAAATAATATAGGTCGAGTATTGGTCGAGTGTAGTCCGTGTCTGACTTTGAAGCACGGGGTTCCGGGTTCGATTTCAACTTGTTTTATGAGTCTTTTCCTTTTATCTGACAAACATTTGCAAAAATGCATTTGCTTTTGAAAATGTTTACTTAGATTGTGCCCGATATGGCGACAGACTTGCCACCGGCCACATCATGGGACTTATTTAGGTCGACTAGTTTCCTATTACCTAACTTCTAAAAGGCTAATAGCCGTTTTCTGCCACTAACGAAGTGACATAAGACAAGGTGGTAAAGCCTAAAGTTTTGCGACAACTCATCTACTTTTGATTTCTACCACCGCCTTGCCTCACATCAACATAACTTGAGAGCTCGCCACTGTCGCGTTTCGATTTTAGAGGGTGAGGTTAACAACACATCTACCAGCTTTAGTGTTTACGGACGACATATAATAATAATCACATCAGCTTGTTTACCTTCTGATTTCATAAAAAGATCATCTATATAGAATGTACAGGTGTTCTTTTTTTCTTAACTAGCTTTCCCATTTACAATGTTAGTGAAAAGATAATATCCCACTTACAATTTACTCGCACTACCTTTCACGCACGTCTGCCCGCCGTAAAGATACCGACCGACTGTAAAAACAAACGAAATGGAAACTTAAGATAACTTTAATGGCAAGTGTCTAGAAAATATTTTTATCTAGACTTTCCATACAATTTAAGCCCCTGCGATCGAGCCTCGTTACCTCTGAGCTCGCTAAAGTCGTATTCCATTTCGAGATAAGGGTATTTGATAAACTTACTCACAAATTAGGCTGTAGATCACGAGCTTGGGTTGAGAACGCACCAAAAAACCAATATTAGGTGTATATAACTAACGTTTATTCTTAAAATGAAAAAGACTTATTTCTTGCTTCCCTCGAGTAAAGTTATTACGTGATACTCATTAAAATAAAGATATATAACAGTTTTTATAACATTTGTGTTTGAAACTAGAACATTTAGATACGTCATACAATACTGTGATTTATTAATTTAAGAACATTTGTGTACACCATGCTGATTTTTTTTATTAAGAGCATTTGTTTACAACATGCTGTATTTTTTTAATTTAAAAACATTTTGTATGCATTGTTGTGTTTTTAATTTAGGAATATTTTTTTTAATTTTAGAACATTTATGTACGCCATGTTGTTTTTTAGATCGATATTGACAGTAAAACAGACAATGGTGTAAAAATTCACCATAAGTGATAAACATAGTTAACACTCGCGAAGTATTTCACATGTGTTTTATAGTCCACATCTGTTTTGGTCCAAAATAAACGTTCCCGGTAAACCGAGGTAACATCCATCAGGTTGCCCTAAAAGAAACAACTCGGCTTGTATTTGTTACTTTTATTCTACATAATTGCCGTCTCGTTTTCTAGTTAGCTTACACGCGTTTACGGTATGTGACGACCCCAGTGCACATTGGTGAAAATGTAGTAATTTCGGTTACTAGAATATTCCATTCGTAGTATTATATTTTTAGATATAATAATACAAAATCCAAAAATTCGCCAGGATTAGCATCAGTGCGGCAACTATTTTTAATTAATAGAATCAGGCATTACTTTGCGACCATATGGAACATCTTTAGGAAAACTTGACTGCATTCAACGACTGCAGAGTAGTCAGTACAGAATCGTGTGCCTTGCTTGATTGAGTTGCACACTACTATTGTGTTTTTTGGCAGAATTTTGCTTCAAAAATATATTTGTGTTTTTTCCGTTTTCTTAATAAAAACCACTACTTTTTTCATTCATTTATTTAAAAGTTCTGTATAAGGGTGGACTTAATGTTCCATGGCATTCTCTACCAGTCAACCCAACTCAATTTGAATTATAAAACGAAGGGGTGCACAGAATAATTCATTAAGTCCTTTCTAAATAACTTATAATATATAAACTTATTTTATACCTATAAATTATAAATAAATTATTATTAAAACAAACTATAAAATTACTTAACATAGATTCATACATACTTAAATAATTAGAAAATATAAATATACATAGGGTGTCCTCAATTTGTGAGTGGCATTTATACTCATATCAATAACAGGGGAGGGGGGTGTCTAAACAAATGTAAGATTTGGCCCAACTCCAAAGACAAATCCTACTTCCTACTATCCCAAATCTCACAGAAAAAAAATGCATGCACAGACGAATTCAATCCGATGCTTTCATCCCCTCACTCAACTAAATCTCGGGTTTCTTCACGATGTTCTACTTCACCGTAACATGTGTTTAAGTTTGGAAAACTCACTGATACATACAGGGTTCGAACCTGAGACTAGCGTTACAGTTAGTGGTAGCGCTCCCCACTAGACCACCGAGGTTCTTCAAAACAAATATAACTCCCGCGTAATAATCATTTATTGTATTTGCGATGAATTAATCATTGCATTCAATGAGTTTGAATACAGATTAGAATTTATTGGTATTTAGATTCGCACGCCGGCAAACCAATTAATACACGTCAAGCTCGTTCCTATTGAAATTAAACCAGTATTTCCACCATTAAATCTTGGTTTTCCGTTCATAACATAAACGAGGCAAATAATAGCCCATCTGCCTCCCGACCGGGCAGTCACTTCCAACGTGACCGCTCGCTGGTGGTAGAGTGCTGTGTTACTAATACATAAGGATAGAATTGCAAATACGTTCTAACAGCCCAACCACAGACAGTGACGCCTACGACGACCTACAACATCTATGGTGTCTATAGGACACAGTTGTCTCTTACTATTAGGAGACCCGTGTGCTTATTTGCTGTCTTATCTCATAAAAAAACTAAACTCTTAAGTGCATAATCACTATCTGTGTATGTAATCTAATACCTTTAAACGAGCACTTCTTGTATGTATCAACGATCTCGGAATCGGCTCCAACGAATTGTATTTGGAGGTTTCGGGGGCGAAAAATCGATCTAACTAGGTTTCATTTTCAGAAAATGTCGTTTTATGACCGTTTAAAATAACCTATCTACAGTTAGAGATAGGCTTACGATACGAGAGTTTTGTAGCTAAGATATTTTAGCGTGAAACCTGGTTTCACTTGTAATTACCTGGTTCTAGCGTCAGTACATTTACCAACAGCTCCGGTCTTCAAAGTGCAAAACAACAGTGACAAGCACTGTTATTGAGTTAAAATTACACAATTCGATGGAAGTATTTTATAATAAACTTCCCGAACATATAAAAGATCTACATTTAAACAAATATAAAAACGTATTAAATCGAAATTATATAAAAAAGGTTACATAAAAGTTATTTAAAAAAACGATAATGTTGCAGAATATGTTGATGATAAAAATGCTTGGGATTAATTGCTCTTCTTAAAAGTCTCTTTTATTGTTGTAAAATGTATATATTTAGAAAATAAAAAAGAAGCCTGCTGAAGTTCTTTCACCGGATCTTCTCAGTGAGTGGCCGCGTTCCGATCCGGTTGTAAATTTCAGAATTATATAGACGCGTCACGAGAACCGCTCGTAAGGTCTGTCTGCTTGGGAGTAGTAGCAAAACTTATCGCCTAGTAATTAAAACGCTTTCAAATCGATCTCTCCATCTTGTGACACACTTAATGTTATTCAAAACCATAAAATATTTTATTCGAGCCGGAGAACATGAGCATCGGGGACGTCATGACAATATTTATATGTTCTCATATTCGAAAACATAAAATTGAGCATAAAATAATTCAACACACATAAAATTGTAAAAAGAGATGTCTGTATGTTGAAGATATTAAAGAAATAAAACAATTATAATATAGGTTATGAGTAATAATGCCCTTTTATAGAAAGCTTAGCACGATAACCTCACCTGATGAAAAGTGATGCCTGGGTCAGAGCTTTCTCCCATGTTGGTCATGGGTCTAATGTATAGAATAGAGCATTTGCCTTCCTACCAGGCAGCCCATAAGAGGCGAGCATAAGTAAATTGGGTCGCTACTAACATGACCACTGGTGGTAGAGTACAGCAACTTGTACAGGTAGGGATCCACCGACTTATCTATTCCTGCCGCCGCATTACGGCGGCAGGAATAGATAAGTCGGTGGATCAGTCTGGTCCTGTCAGGAATCGAACCCGAAACTTTTAGTTTAGTGTACGCTAACCACTCGACCAATGAGGCGTTTACACATAAGTGCAACGTAAGATGTAATAAAACAGATAATTAAGCAATATAATGCGGTGAAATGGTAAAAATCTCGTAAAATGTAAAACAATGTTTTTTAGCCGCTGGCTCGTCGCCAGAGCGAGGACACACAGATAACATATTTTATTTTTATGCGCCGTTTACCGAAACCGTAGTATTAACATAAGAATACGAAACGGCGTCGTATTACTATTGTATTGCTTGTACTTTGAGAGCTGGTGGTTTTTGAATTCGAAAACTTTTGAAACGTACATACTTTTTTTGGGTTCCGTACTTGCCCCGTACTTACTGAGACTGAGATAGATGGAAGACAGAATGTAATAAGTATTTAAACGGAGCTCTCATACAGAAAACGTATTTCTTACCGTTTTTACTTATAATGGTAAAAAACCCTTCATACACTTTTTGATAGTAGTCATCCCCACATCTTAACGTATTATTTAATATTATGATTGTACAGCTCTGTGGTCGAGTCTCGGTGTCCGACTTTGACGCACCAGTTCCCGGGCTAGATTCTAGGGTAAAGCAACTTGTTCGTATAAGTTTTTCAAATTGTCTAAGCGGTATAATATTTATAAATCAAATTAAATCTTCAAAGTAAACCCGCGTTTCCACAGGGCAACCCTCGTGCCCTCAACGTGTAGGTGACCCTCAACGGGTAGGGCAACATTGCAAAACATTTTTTTTTCTTTTTTTTGTCAATAATTGCAACAAATGCCGTTGATATCAACATTAGCTCTGGTGATGTGTTATCGATGACTGACATAGGTGTAGACTGACAACGTTGTTTAACAGAAGTTCCGCGCTAACTTTCAACATGTTGGACAACATGTTGTGCAACATGCTACTCGTCAAATATTGTCTAGTGGAAACGCAGCTTAACAATGTCAATGTGTCTATCTGTATCGCGTTTTCCACGTAACAATATAATAAATAGCGTTAATATTTATAAGGCTATAACTCTTCATACCCCACCCCAAAACAAGGAGTTAACACCTATAAGAATAATGACCACGAAGTTAATAATGGCGTAATGTTTGAGTCGACGGCGCCTGTTATTTTTGGATCAGTTACGCAAAGTTCCTGCTGGTTATAAATACGGTAAGAGTACAGGAAAGTAGTCCTTTGTGTAGTTTAATTTTAAGCACCGCTTCAAAAGGTACAATATAAACGACGTTTGGTTTTTTTTATGTTTTTTAGGGTTCCGCACAGACAGAGCAAAAAGGGAACCCTATTACTAAGACTTCCCTGTATGTATGCCTGTCACCAGGCTATATTTCATGAACCGTGATAGCTACACAGTTAAAATTAATATAAAGGATGCTCTCTTACAAAAAACGTATTTTTCTGCCATTTTTTAAGACAATGGAACGGATCCCATCATTCGCGAGTACGACTCGCGCTAGGTCGGTTATTTAATATGACCTCCAACGACGAGACAGAGAGAAGAGACTAGAAAAATTGCAAAAAATGTCTTAAGCTATTCTAATATTCTTTACACTTGATAAGTACGAGTATTTGTAACAAACATCACAATCATACATACATACGTGTATATTAACATAATATGTGTGTGTGTGTGACACACATATATTTATATACACGCCAGGTCTCTTGCGGGATGGGCAGAGAGTATCCAATGTCAAGCGTCACCAGCGTGTTTGTAGGAAGAAATTAATGAATGTGGAGCAAGTACTCGTATATCGGTAGCCCAGCGGCACATGAGTAAATAAACGGAACAGAGAGAAAGCTTCTTAAGAACGTGCGAAATTGTTACCTATTTTGTTAGGGTTGGTACCATAGGTCAAGACAACTTTATCACGCAAGAGGCTTATCATCCCAGCCTCAGGTTGGCAACGCACCATTTCCACCTTTGGTGTCTATAAGCGACGTGTATTTCTTAACATCAGGAAATCCGTCTGCTTGTTTGCCTTCCAATATCATAAAAAAACATTTGTTAAATACTTAGTTTTATTCCTCGGTATAAAATACTATGATACTCACGGACTGTATCTGGAGACGCGAGCGAGCGAACTCACGACCACGGCTGCTGCAACGTCGAGCAAAAATTTAAAAAATGTCTCGCGATACAGTCCGTGACTATCATAATGTTACCAAAAATCGCAAAAACTTAAGATTATAATAATAAATAAATAGAATAAAAAAAAACAAAATGATCGTGCATGAAGCTTTGTCTCGGTTCAGTTTATTTACTCATGTGCCAATGGTACGCGCTTCAGATTTTCATCTGGCAGTCCAGGTTCAAACCCCGACATGGACCAATAAGTTTTTCTAATTTATGTATTTTCTGAGTACTCCTCGGTGAAGGAAAACATGGTGAGGAAACCCGGAGTTATTGAATTCGACTTAATCTAGGTTTAAACCTACTTTGCCTTCTGGATTGCAGTCTTTTTGCGTAAAAACTGGTGACCTAGTCAAAACCCCTAGATTAGAGAGCCGACCACGACATCAACTGATTGAATATGGGATAAGCCTAAGACGAAGAAGACTTCTTAAATAGAAGTCATTTATTTAGACATCCGTCTAAGTAATACAATTCAGGTCGGCTTGCAATTTTACTGCGTTTAACCTATTACACAAAACACATGCATAATAAATGAGTTACCAGCGACCCGATAACTCATTTATTTATTAAGACCTCAGAAAGGATTTACCGCTGTTGGACTTTGGGACAAAGATGAAAGTTCCAGTGCAAAAAGCCCACATCCGAATGGCCATAAATCCTAATTACCCAAATAAGTTTTCTTTTTTGCAATCCGTCTGGACTTGAAAGGGGTAATCTATTTATTTGAGCAAGTATAGGCAGAACATATTTTGCAACAACCGGTGATGTTAATGAGGTTAGACATGCTTGTAAGTATTTAAATAACCTTTGAATTCATGAATTTCCAGTCAAAATTGTTAAATCGTGTTTAATTTTTGCAATTTCGACATTTTTACTCTTTTTCCGGGTCGGGTTAGAATTGACCACCAGAATAACCTATAATATGTAAAAACGGCAGAAAAAATACTTTTGTTGTAAAGAGCACCCTTTATTTTATTCCGTTTCTTGTATCTGTTGTTACGGCAGCGACAGAAATACATCATCTGTGAAAACTTCAACTGTCTAGCTGTTTCGGTTGAAGAGATACAGACAGATGGCAGACAGACAGACAGATAGACGAATGGACAGCGGAGTTTTAGTAATAGGGTTCTGTTTTTACTCTTTGGTTACGAAACCCTAAAAGTGAACAAACTATTCGAAAAATATACAACATATTAAACTTATCTCCGTCGAATGTTGTTGCTCGCTGGCACATATTACTGTCTACTCGGTGGCCAAGTAAAGTGTTACCCGATAAGGTTTCCCGCGGAGGATATTCGGCGGGTATTTGGCGAGTTGCCACCGCGGGAATCAGAATCTCAATTCCTTCCCCGATCTTTTCGAAGCAGTTTTAATATTGCACCTTTTACCAGTCCATAAAGTCAGCGTCGCACTTGGGCATATTCCAAAATTTGTGTATTCGTAAAAATTATAATATACTTTTACTGTTCCTCGACACATATATTTGAAACTAGCTGAGCTCACGACTTCGTCTGCGTTTGAATTGAAAAATAAAGTTATTTTCATATATTATGTAACGTGTAAACAAACATATGCTTTTAGTATAACTTTAATATTACACACACTCCTATTTTACTTATTTGTGTATTCGTATATTTTTATATTTACACTAGCTGTACCCTTCGGTTACGCCCGCGTATTATAGTTAATAAGTCTAAACTCATTTTATTCATACAAATTTGTATCCCTTAGGGCGTTTTAACTCTTAAGTGGTTGCATACGTCATAAAAGAAATGAACTATATTTTTAGTATCTATCCCTAAGGGTTCGGCCTGTGTGGTAATAGATCAGTAAATTGTTTTTGCCTTTAGTCTATACTAATATTATAAAGAGGAAAAGTTTGTTTGTTTGTTTGTTTGTTTGTTTGTTTGTTTGTTTGTTTGT
>DVZL01008293.1:0-10320 GCA_018236625.1 Lasaia peninsularis | reverse complement strand
AATATATAATTTTACAATAAACAAATAAATATAAATTGATTCATTCATCATTAAAAACTCTTGTTTTGTAACAACTTTTAAACACACATATTTGGCAAATAAATAATTTTCGTTTCATTTCAATAATTTCATATTTGTGTTTAACATTTAACATCCGCAGTAGTTCGTGTTGTCCCGTTTTATATTTCCTTATAGATAAAATAAAAAAAATATTTACTAACAATATTATACAAATAAAATTTTATACGAAAAATTAAAAAAACAGCTGCAATTTGTCAGCGTTAATTTATAAATTAATACTTAAGGAAGACCCCGCAAATGTAATAGGGGCATGTAGGTACTTGATGTGTTTATAAATACATCTGGCGTGGAAGAGTACTGAGGGAGGTGGAGGAGTTGGCCCCCGCGACCTTGCGGGGGCGAGGTCACCCTGCCCCCTGACGTCATGTCCTGAACCCACCTGTACGTTACCCACCACCGTACACCCACCTTTGCTTACAGTGATTTCTATTTCAAACAATTCAATCGCAATACAAGTGTCATGTCAATGGGTCAAGCTTATTTTATAGGTACATCACCAAAAAATTTTTTTCTTCGAATTGTAATATAGCGAATTAAGGCTTTCCTGATCATAACACCATAGATGTTACTAGTGTGTCGATGTCTTAATATTGGGACTTCTTCCTCGTCTTAACCATGTCCCATTTTTATATCAGACTAGCTTTTTTAGCTTTTTTTTAATAAGACACAGACAACTTTCAAAGCGCAGACATTTTGCCAACACATAATACGTATAGTTTAAAAACATACCCTTTTTTAATGTAGTCGGTTAGAAAGTAGCCTATGTCCTTCCTCAAAGTATTCTCCTCTATCTCTGTATTAAATTTCATCAAAATTGGTTCAGTGGTGTAGGCGTGAATGCGTAACAAACAGACAGACAGAGTTACTTTCGCATTTATAATATTGGTACGGATGATATCGGCGTCGGCTACTAATCTAGGGGATTTGAAAAGAGTCCTACTTTTTACACAGAGCGACTACTATGCGACCTCTGCAACTCACAAAGAAAGCTTAGGCATAATCCTACATTTGGTTGAATTCGAATACAAAAATGCGGCTTTCGATATCTTCCCTCACTGTGAGAGCACTCCGATAATGTAGGTAGATAAGTTAGACAAAACTCATTGGTAGGTATATGGCGGGTTCCGAATCTGGACTACCAGAATGGATATCAGAAGTAAAAAGCGGTTATTTTAGTGTTACAAAAACATCATTTTTTTTATTTTTAAACATTTTTATGTGTATTTTTTTATGATATTGGAAGGTCAACAAGCAGACGGATTTCCTGATGCGATGATAAGAAATACACGTCTATAGACACCAAAGGTGGAAATGGTGCGTTGCCAGACTGAGGCTGGGATGGTAAGCCTCTTGCGGGAGTAAGTTTACCGGCTACCCTACCCGCCAAACCATAACACGACAATGGCGAGCACTGACGCTATTGTGGCAGGAATAGGTAAGACTCTACCTCTCACTCTCTCTCTCGACTCTACTTCTCACAAATGTCTGCTCCGGTCGGGAATCAAACCCGACCCTTGCTAATTTTTTTTAATAATAATACACAGAACCTATTAGACAACTTATAACAGAAAACTGTTGAAAAATATAAAATCCACTGATGCTTACACTTGATCTAACTTTTAGGTTATGTCTACATAGTGTGGTAACATTAACTTTTATCTAACCCTTATAAAGCTTTACGTAGACTTTAGATATATTTTTCTAGAAACTTCGCTTTGTGTAGTTCATAGTACTATAATTCAGTAAGCAATGCAAAGTGTGAACTTGACCAAATTTCCTTTTACCATTTTAGTGACAACTTTTTTTACTTATTTATATTATTATACTTATTATGAATAAATATGAAGAATAAAATAAATAAATATCGAGACGCCCATATTTCTGAAGGGATATGCAGAAGTGCATGCTTATGTTTTCACGATTAGCCAATGACATTAGGGCTCATGATATAAATGGCCAGTCAGTCAGTACATTAGACACCACTCCAATCTTAAGCAGTGTTATGTAACTTTCACTTATTTTGCTTAACTGTTGCAGTCAAAACGGTGACATGAAACTTTTAATTTTCTTATCAAATAGACCTTTATTATTATATCCGTAGCAATATAAAGTATGGATAAACTTCATCGTCACTTATATATTTGGAATGTGTCAAGCAAAATATATAAAATATAAGACAATCCATTGACTTTATTTTACTTTCTTATAGTCTTTATCAGCAACAGGTATTTTAGTACAAAAATCATGTTTTTAATAAACGTATGACGATCAGGAGAAGCATATATAATATAATATGTTTATTATAATAGGCAGAATAAAAAAACATATCATCACTGCTAAATCAGCGAAAGGGAATTTATAGGTTCCCATGATGACAACATTTGGCAAATCCGTTGCTAATTCGATTTGTTTTGATAGATAACAAATTCAATCTTGTTATATTTTTTAGATAAACTAAAAAAAAAACTCATAGTACGAATTGCCCTACCTGCGAATAGAATACAAGATCTCGTGGGTCCAAGTCGGACACCCCAGAATTAGTATGTTTATGTAGGCCAAAAAAATTGGTCTCGTTAGTATAAGCAGTAACTTTCAAAACCTTTCCCTTTTCAAGCTTAAGTCTATACTCAAAGTGGTGGTCTGGTTTCACGACTGTTTGAACTACAGTTTTAACTTCATCTAGTCCCGTGAATTCAGAGTTTTCAGAATAGTATTTAGTTTTCGGACTTTCCTAAAGTATATGTTGTTATTTTATTACATTTAGAGAAATGTAGGTGTAACAGAGTACAATTTGTTTATTTAAATAACGAAACTATTTTGCTATTTTTGGGGTTTTTATCTTTCGGGTAAAAGTGGAAAGGAACTCTATTGCTAGGACTCCACCATCATCGTAGTTAATCCCGTGTCAAGCTCTGCCAGTGGCTGCGTTTGGGTTCGGTGTTAAATTTCAGAATTAAATAGAGAACTCACGAGAACTATTTTACAATTGGTTGTCTATGTGAAATTTATCTATACTAATACATATTATAAAGAGAAAAGATTTGATTGTTTGTTTGAATTGAATATACTCTGAAATTATTAGACCAATTAAAACAATATTTATCATTAGAAGTTAGTAGGGTCTCGGGTTCAATACCCAGGTCGGGCAAATTTTCTCAAATGTTTTTCAGATTATTCCATGAAAGCATTACATTGCCCGGAATTTACGAATAGTAGATATACTAGCACACCTCTGCCTACCCTTTCGGGGATAATAGGCGTAAATATATTTTATTAAACAGAATTATCCTGCATAGCTACCTATAAGTGAAAATTGTAATTGGCCTTATTTTTATTATTAAAGACTATTTATTATAGTAGCTGTAAGTTTTCCTTCATTGTTAATTATTCATTTCATCGTGGGTGCATAGATAATATGTACCTCTGCCAACTCCTTCGGGGATATAGGCGTGACGATGTATATATTTTTGTTTATCCTGAGTTAAAGTTGAGTTTTTCAAGCGTGACATATAAGGTGGAACCACCCACGGCTTACTAAAATTGATAGGGCACCGTCAACATGCGGCCTCCAAATTGATTAAATTTGATTGATGATGGTCTCCCACGCATACGCAAATACCAACAGCTAAATGACCAGCCAGAAGGAATACGTACATTAGTGATTTGATAACAGTAAAGCAATCCAGCAGTTGTTTATACAATTTTACTAATTTTGTGACTTAGGTATTTTTAGGGAATCTACATTATAGTCCAATATCCGCCTGTAGAATTGTGTAGTTATCGAAAACACACTAAATCCAGATTTTAACTTATATTAAGATTAGGAAAATATAATGTAGAATATAGAATATATTATATTTTCCTAATCTTCCTAATTATATTATGTACTCGTATATCATGTTGCCAATAAAAATGTGACCGGTAATATTTTACGGCCAATAACTCTTACTTGCGACCAGATATAATTAGGCAACCGTATTTCATAATAATGAGAAAAAAATGCTTCAATTTAATAGATAATTCATAAAAATACGTTATATTACGGCGGCAGTATTAATATATTTCGAAATCGTACCTGCTAATGACTGCGAAGAGGTGCGGCCAAATGCGTAACGAGAGCTACGATTTTTTAAGTCTTTATACCTATTGCCGTGAAATCAACAATACTTTATTTCAAAAGTCTGTAAATTAAAATATTCCCGCAAAATCAATTAACAATGATTTAATTAAAATACTACCGGCTACATTTTTATTGGCAACCATATGACCAGGTTGCCAATAAGAATGTAGCCGGTAGTATAACTCGTACATTCTCCAAATCTTAAGTATAAGTAAAAATGTATTTTAGCGCATTTTCGATAAATACACAATTCTGCAGCCGGATCTCGGGCTAATACACTTTTATACAAATTTTATTAAACAATGTAAATACATTATATAAATATATACGTAAACATTAATTTAACATTTTGCGTCTAAATATTTATATCACCTATAGTATTAAATATTATTTAAGATATATTCAACCAATAACTATCTCCACATACATTATATACGATATCACTCAGTTATAACGAGAATATAGTAGAATAAGAGGAAGTTAAGTTCTATTTGTTTATTTTGTTTATACAATATCTTGTATTTGTTTAATGTATTCGTTGCATTAGATTTTCACAAAGTAAAATAATAAAACATCCTATCTTATTTTACTGGCAACACTACAATGACTCGATTTCAGTCTGTAGATTAAACGAGAACCAAAGCAAAATAATCCAATCATCAATTTGTAGCAATTAATTTTAAGTTGGGCTCTTAAGAACGAATTAATTAGAGTGAGTGGACTACTAAATAAGTTAGCTTAGCAACTGCTAACTGGCGACACACGCGGCCATTTTGTCGACGGGAGATAAGAGCCGAGTGTGTGCCAACTTTAATGTACAATTGTTACTTTTGGTACTTACAATTTGTGAAACAGGACTATTGTTTAACACATATTTTAAATAGTATTAACCATAATAAATTCTCCGTAACAAATTTTAGATTTTTTTTAACTTTTTAACACAGCCAGCCTTTTAAAATTTTATTAAAGTTAGAAAATTTCTCGGCGTATGCTTCCAACATGATTATGAAAGATAGGGCTACTTAGTATGAAATTTAAACATCCTTATTTTATCAAGTATCAAATATCAAAGTTGTATAATTAAAATAACTAACTTTCGTAAAATTATTCGTTCCTCTTCTTGCATTTTCTTTAAAATTATATATAGCGTCATTAATTATTACCAGACTTTTGCTTCGTGAAACGCGCTAATGCTGCCATGGTCTACATTTCCCATTATTACCTTTAAACATTAAAAAAACCTTGTGTGATATAATGTATACTATATATTCCTTTCCTGTAATGGGTTTATATTAAACTTGTTTTGTTTATTTTAATATCGTCTTTTAAGCAAAGTTTTGTTTTCAAAATAATTCATTAAAATCTATGCTAGGTGCATTATTATATGCATGATGTATATAGCATCATCATAGCATTATTCCGTTCATGTTTTATATGAACAGAATTGTGTAATAATTATTTGAAGTTACTTTGAAAAGATAGCCATTTAACGATAGGGCAGACTTTGTATGTCATAATATAGTTTTTGAGCATTATTTTTATATTCTCATGATTTATTTGTATAATATATACCAATAAGACTTTTGTTAGTAGTTTTTATGTTGGAGCCCACATCCTAGCACATATAAAAACATGTATGCGTAATGGATGTCTAGCTTCTGAATAATATTATCAAATCTCGCTCAATAAGGAAATTGGTTTCCGGTAGGAAATTACTAGTAAATTTTAGGACAACATTGCGTTTCCAGGTTACGAGGTTGAAGTACAGTCGGTAACCTATCATGCCTTCATAATTGAAATTCATCGAGAGCAAAACTTGCGATAGGTTGTAAAGTCCATGCAGGTGGATATTGTTAGTACTCCCTTATGTATTCGTGGCCTACCTTAACTAAATCGTAAGTTTGGTACCAAAGAGAATTTTAGTGAAAATACTAAGTTTACGCGATGCTGCAGATGGAAAATTAGGATTATAAGAAATATACTTTTCGTCGTCGGCACCTGGTAGAATTTTTATTTCGTGTAGGTACTTAATAAATACCACTTTTATTTTCCAAATACAATTTAATATTTCATACTTATATTCCTTAAGTCAGTCCGTTTATGTTACAGCATTATTGAGTCTTAACAACGACATACTTTTTTATATTGCCTCCAAGAAAAAAAATCCGGAATGTAATGATTATATGTCGCTTTCTAAGTCTTTTTCTGTAATCTGTTTATATCTTAAGTATTTTGTTATTTAAAAGAATACAGTCTTTTAAACAATTACAGTAATAGAATAATAATATATTTCAATTTAAATTACTTTTTATGTTTTATATGAGTATGAAAACTATAATTGTTTTGGTTATAATATTAATCTTGGTGAATAAATGAAAGCAAGGGGATGGCGATTTATTTTCCTATGTTTACTTATACGAATTGTCAGATATTCGTAAGTTAATCCGTGGACCCCGAGCACCTGGGAAACTTCTAACTTATGCCTGGCCTTTAAATAAAATATATACTTAGTCTGGCTATAAATACGGTAACAATTAAAAATAAAAAACATTTGAGTTTGGAATTTGTCATTTTTATACGATTGTTCATTGTGTTTTCTCATTTTGGCGCCAACACATTGTACAATATTTTGCGATATTAAAATAGAGTGGGGTGATATAAAGAACCGAATCGCTGTTATTGCATTACACAAACTAGATATGACGTCAAATGCAATTTTTAAAACTCTCCATACACTTGGTATTAGTCAAATGTTTCCGTACCGGTTAAATTATGTTTTAAAATATCTGCACACCACATTGTGGTAGAATATGATGGTATAATTAAAAACTTTTGTTTTGTGGCAACTTTTAATACTCATATTTGGCAAATAAATAATTTTATTTCATCTCGATGAGACTTCAGCAGTCAGGCAGAGCAGTAAGGAAAAAATATCGAAAAAATCCTATCCGAAAACAAAAGATTTTATCTATGGAAATGGCGATACCACCTAGAACCATATCATGTATCTTAAAAGATGACTTAGGACTTGCAGCCTATAAGAGACGCACTGGTCAATTCTTGACTAATAAATTAATGACGATTAGTATGGTATCATCGAAATCACTACTGAAGCGGTACGCAAAGGGAAGTCGCAGAAAAATTTTGTTTGCGGATGTGAAAATTATTACAATTGAGCAACATTTTACCTAACAAAAAAACCGTATTTATTTTCAAAGCTCTAAGGAAGCTTCTCAATTGGTCGATAGAGTGCAACGTGGATATAATACGACTTCAGTGATGATTTCATGCGGTGTTAGCTATGTAGGAGAGACTGAGCCATATTTTTGTTTAAAAGGTACATCAGTAAAAGTGTATCAAGATACTATTCTTGAGAAGGTAGTTAAGCCCTTTAACAACATCCCGTGCTTCTATTGATAACTGGCCTGAACGTTTAAATGACTATATTTTTGCAGCCAATGGAGACCACTTCGAATAAGCTTTTTATATTTTTTATTTTATATTATGTATTAAACTAATACACTGTAAAAGTAATAAATGTTATTTGCAAATAAAAAACGTTTTTTTCTTGGTTACAATATTTATGGCGAGAGTAGGCAATGTTATTATATTAATAAAAATAAAACTTAAATAACAAAAGCCAATAAAAAGTTTAGCGAAAGTTGTTGAAGTGAATTAACGATATTCGCGTGTCTCAAAACAAAGTAATGGAGTGCGTTCTTAATACTGTTATCAAGTCGTATATTCTCAAATTCTTAAAGCAACAAGCTTTTAGGTGTTTTATCTAATGATACGAGCCAAATTAAGTACGGGCTGAAGAAAACTTACTTTTATACAGGTTTCGCTTAAAATAAAAACATCGCCCTGCTTTGGGTAAATTTTAACATAAAATCTTCTCAAATACGTAATTATATGTAACGTCAAAAGGGCTCAACCTAATGTGTTAGTGAAGTATGTTTAGATAGATCACCATGTCAGTGACAAATACGAACTGCTTGGTTGGAAAATACTTGGTCTATATAAAGAATACATTATGATGATTACCTCGTTAGTCTAGGGGTTAGTGTACACGCCTAACGCCGTCACCCAATTGCGAGGCCCGAGTTCAATTCCCGATGGAGGTAGGCATTCCTATGATGAACATTTATAAATATTTCCGAATCTGGGTGTTTATTAAATTTATTCTGGTATCTATTTAAGTATTTATATGTATAAATATCGTTTTTAACACCCATAATATAAGCCATTAATGATTTGCTTACTTTGAGGTTAGATAAATTTGTGTAAAAAAAGGAAAGAAGATGTGTTGGTGATGTCGTAATAGCCAGGGTCCTAAGTAAGCCTAAATCTGCTTTCGTATCTAGTAGCTCGTAAGTGGCGAGAACAGGTGAGTTAAGCTGGTGTGGTTACTTTTCCTACCACCATAAGAGATTATCGTATTCTCTTCCTGAAGACAGAGTAGTCGGTAAACCTACTGTGTCTACAGACCACTGTTATCTCTTACCATCAGAAGAGATGTATGCTTCTTTGCTTTCTTAACCCAAAAATAATAAACAAAACCGGGCAATTGCGAGCCGGACTAGGACTTTAATATTTTAATATTTTATGTCTTTAATTTTAGTCAGCTATCTAAGATATAAAGCCCTACTCCTCTCATCTTGAGGCGCTGACTGAAAACCAGCAATGCAATTTCTATTGCAACATATATTATATGCTGGAGTCAGTGATCCTATTCCCAGTAATATTAGTCAATTTAGATGATTTTTGTTAAATTTGAGCATTACAATTATTATAAACTAACTATCTGGAAATAAACGATTTTTGTCTCTATGTCTGTGACTAGCCCAAGAAGATGGACGTACAGACAGACAGATGGAGCCTTAGTAACACTAAGGGGACTATTTTTACCCTTCCTTACCCTAAAAAGGAAAATATTAATGAGTTTGACACCTACGAATAATATATGAGTTTGGTTGTACTGTACGATGACAGTTAATCATCTATGTATTTCCCTAATCGAAGCTAGAGATACATTTGCGACTGACACGGTCTTAGGAAGTGTCTCTATTATCCTGATGCCGCAATGCATCAGGATCTTCACACACTATTTGCCGGGCTCAAAGTAAACTGCTTCATGAGAAGTGAAGCATGTGTTTCGGATGCTACACCTTCGCTCTAAAGACTATTGACACTAGCGATAACCAATATATTACGAGCGGGTATGTGGATATGTTTCAAAATTATTTATAAGTAAATGTCAATTGAGTTCTGTATAATAAGTCTTCTCTAAATAAATGCGTCTAGACGTGACACCTTTTCATTCTTATGTTATATAATGTAATGAGTTAATTAGGTACTAGATTATTAATATAAAATTGTAATTAATCTATACAAATAAATAAAAACTGAAGTGTCTGTATATAATAGTAAAATAACCGCTTTTTAAGGTACATATACAAAAACAGTTTTTTTCAGGATTTTTGTCTGTCTGATTGTATCCACTAATCTCTGAAAGGGCTGACCGATTTTGACGGGACTTTCACTGACAGGCAGTTAATTTAATAGAAACGGCATTGGCTATTTTTATTTTAAAAATACATAAAATAAAATAATTAAATAAATACGCGGTCGACATCGCGGGCACAGCTAGATATTTATAAATGATTGCAGTCATGGAGAGTGAGGTACAGCAATAATTCGTCCTGTTTTTTACCTTGTTTTATATTAATGCCGTGATAGTAATAGTTCTTGTTATTATTTAAGAAAATAGAATATTTGCAAAAAGATCCAGGCAATAAGACAGCAATATATTAGGAATATCTGTAGCTTCCGTTTGTTATCATCAGATAACAAACGGAATCAAAGATCAAGATAATTGTCAGTGTACTCGTATCTTTTAATAAAGGAACATGAAATGAACTTAATTTATTAGAATTAAATTTATTTAAAAACTTAACTAAAAAAAACTTGAGAGGTGTCAAGGGACACCAGGATGGAATGAAGTTTACGATTTAAAAAAATAATAATCGTCGCGACACCACGCTGTTCAATGCGAAATAGAAATGAAAATATCTGGCTTGCTTTCTTTAAGAGAGAGACAGACAGAGAAACATGCGCAC
>DVZL01008292.1:0-10320 GCA_018236625.1 Lasaia peninsularis | reverse complement strand
GATATAAAAGTATCCATGGACGTACAACGCCCCTTTTTTTTTGGATACCAAAGTATCCATGGACGTGTGAGTGGTTATAATAATAAGATAAAAAATATTATAATTAATAACAACACATAATAACTATCTTCTTAGTTTTTTTTAATAAACATATAATTACATTTATACATTCATATTCTTAGAATTAATCAAATCTTAATAAAACAAACTTAAAGAATATTAAAAAAAAATAGCATTCATATATGTCATATATCAGCATTCTTTCTGCATGTTTTTTCAGATTTGGAGCAATGTGTTCTGGTCATACTCTTCTTGTTATATACGGTAAACAAACTTTTTTGGTTCTGACTGATCACAAAAGAATTCATTCCTGCATGTAGCACAGTGTTCAATATATGCAGATATATACCCAGATAATTATTATTTATGCGGAGGGGATTTTCTACAACGCCAACACTGGGGGCCGGGTCAATCTCCCGGGAGATCGAAACTCGACCCGGTGTTGCATTCTGGTTTTAACGGGAGGAAATAACTTTATCTAGAAGTTTCTATCACAGCACAGAATTGTAGAACATTTCTCAAGTGAGTTATATCAAAGCTGATCTTCCTTCTGTGTTCCATCTTTTTGTTGTTGATGAAAAGCAATCATTTTAGGTGAAGTTGATAGTTTCATTACTCCTGAAGACAGCAGCGGCATTAGGGCTACTGACACCCCGGGCAAAAATATTTAGGCGCCCGCTTAAGGAAATCAATATTGAGTATTTATTATTTTTTTCAGAATAAGTCAATGAAAACAAGGACTTAAGCACGGACTTATATCTAAGAAGTCTTAATTCTAGACGTGAGTCCCGTATTCACAGACAGTTAGCCGACTGTAAACTGTGAATACCGCATATAGAGCACAGTATTAAGGGTACAGAGCTCAGAGCACAGAAGGCAGAAGGCCAAGACCCCAGTTTCAGCGCCCCCCAAATCTGGTGCCCCGGGCCGTCACCCTATTGTGCCCCCCTAACACTGGTTCTGCCTGAAGAAGAGTCACTGTGCTCAAGATCCTCTTCTAGACTGTAGATTTTTTTTCGCTCACATAGTCCAAAACCTCATCTTCATTCCACTTCTCACAAAATCTTCAATAACAATCATATCATTCAGTATCGTAAATTTGTCTTGATATCCCAATATAGCTAAGTCTTTAATTAACTGTTAATGAGACAAAATTTCATTGAAGTCTCTGAAAGAGAAGTAGGTGTCATTTGAAAAAGATAAGAAAATAATATAATAAATAAATAAATATTACTGGACAAATTACACAAATTGATCTAACCACAAAGTAAGCAAATTAAATGCTTGTGTTATGGGTGTTAGACAAAGATACTAATACATAGAGATACTTAAATAGATACAAGAATAAATTTACCAGACCCGGAAATACAAACATCTATGTTCATCACACCATCACATCACTCCTGTCCCTGTCGGGAATCGAACCCGAGCCTCGCGGTTAGTCGATGCGGCCACTCGGCCAACGAGGCGGTCAAATGAATCAATAATTGCAAAATAAGAAGAATTTCATTATTAGCAAAAGTTATATTAAGCAAAAAAATAAGTCCAATGTAGATGCAATGTTATTACATATGCTGTAAAGTTATTACGACAAAACGGTTGCACTTACCAAGGTGATGCAGACCTTGACCTTTCTTAGATCTTGAGAACTGGGTAGATTTGAGCAATCATAATAATCCAGAAAGAAGTGTGGAAAATATGATATATTTTTGTCAGGTTTTATATCAAAATGTTGTAGATTAAGCTTTTAGGGTTAAGTAAATTTTGAAAATTAAAATGTATAATACATGATTCTTTGAAACGGGACTCATACTGTTTTATAAATTTATGTAAGTTTTTATTTAACTTTATATTTCATATTAATGAATAATTTTGAGTATTGAAATAGTGAAACTTAAGTTTATAACTTATTAAAAATATATTTATTTGTAAAAAGCATAGAAATAAATGATATCAACACAACTTGCAGGTCTAAATTACTACTACACGAGGGTAGATGTACTATCTGGAGATCACATTTCTAACAAAGACCTGAGACTTGCCTTCCATCCTTGTTAGGAGTGTAATCTACAGATAGTACAGTCAGCTTCATGATTTTACACCCTCTTTTTCAAAATGGCGGCCCCCGGACAAGGGTTGCGATCCCACAAGATCGAATTTAGATTTACCCTCACCTACAAAAAACTAAATTTTGTTGTCTGATAAATATATGCTCAGCCCAAGGGTGTAATATAACAATATACTGTTGTTATCAAGCAAAAACTTAAATACACTCAGTTCAGCACAGTTTTTGTGTTTGTAATAAGGTCCTCGATAAAATAAATCAACCTACAAATTAAAAGTACAAAACAATCACCTAAAATAAATATTTGACTAATGTAGTCTTCAAATTTTGTGCAAAATAAAAGCTTTACTCGATAGTTAAATTAGCATAAATTGAATTATTGTTTAAAATTAATTTATACTTTATAATCCACAATCACAATTATTCCCACTATACATATGATTTTAATAGAAAAACAAAAGTCAATACGTAGGTAACGACCAGGGCTACCAGCACACGGAATTAATTTTATACAGAAATGTGTCTAAATTTATACAAAATAAAATTATTTGTACTACATTACTTATTATTTGCTCACCCGAGGGTCGACTTTTGTAATTTGTATGTTGTAATTTGTCAAAAAAACTTTTTAAAGTATAGTGACCGTCATTTTAACATTTTATTTAGTATTTAATTGTATAAGCAATTTGTAGTATACTCTCCAAATAAAATAATTATGTTCAAATTATACACAAAGCGTGATAAATTATGTAATGTGACAGCCTTGGCCCCCAGGAATCTGAGCTAAAACCTAGGATTGATCAATATCTAGACCTCAATCATATATACTAAAATGTATATCATAATGTCGCCGTTAGCTGTCCACAGAATATAAACTATTGTAGTTTACACCTATGGTCGTTGTATGACCGCTTACTCCGCTAGGATATTATTCAGAAATTTAGGTTTGTCTAGGAACAAATTTTAGATCATTGATAGGTACCTAATTGATCTAAGGAACAAATTATGCTACTTACATTTGATTAAACGATCACAAAAGATAAAGTTTTGCGAAATTATAAGTTACGACGATAACACGAACGATTTCTTTGTGCTTACACTGTCGAAGCCATAAAAAGTTAAATTTATTGTTTAATGACGATGACTTGCTACGAAATATTATCTACTTTGAAAGAAAAGTCTATAATAATATTTTAGTTTCATAACATATTATAAAATATCTTAATATTTTATAAAATATCATTTCTAATTTTAAATTAAAACTTCCTCAACCCATTATGTTAATAAAGTTGATAGTGTCACCGATTTTCTTGTTTGTAGATAATGAAATAATGATAATATAACAAATAAGTGAGAACCTCGGTGGTTTAGTGGTTAAAGTTTTTGGTTTCCTTTCCATTGGAACGACTAGACTGTTCAAATCTTACCATGTCGCAATGATTTTGAATGAAAAAGAATATAGACAGCGTGAGAAAATTCGAATTGGTGTATTCGAATACGGCCTAATCTTAGATTGGACTGAGTTTCCTTTCTCAACTCACATCAATTAAAAAAGAATAATAAGACGTGAACGAAAAAAATGGTTTTGACGAGACTTTCACTGTCAGACAGTTGATGTTATAAGAAATGGCAGCTACTTTTATTTAGAAATATATGAACTACAATAATTAAATAAAAACGCAAATAAAGTCGCGGGCACAGCTAGTATAAAACTAAAATAATTAGAAACTTATTTTATACAAAGTTGATTATTCGAATGTATAAATAATGACGAGGATTTCAGTTTATTTTATAACAACCACTTATATAATTAATATGTATTCACACCTTTATTAGTTATCTCAGTACCTATATTAATGAAGCAAGATTACATTCAGATCCCAGATACCGACGATAATTTTCGATATTCGAGCGAAATGGTAGCAAACACTCTCTTTTGTGGATAAGAAACTTTTTATACATGTATTAATTTGAAAAATTCCGAGTTACAATAATGATGCTTAAGTACTACCTATCTTGAGAATACACTAATATCCTGTCAAAGATCTGTCCAGAGTATTTAGTAATGCTAATCTTTCTAAATTGGACCACGTTAAAACCTCATTTTAACTCCAGATAGTTTTTTTTAATTTCATGATATGAATATCGACGCATTCTTGGAAGCTACCTACCTACCATCACCCATGCTTGCTATAATTAAGTAATCTGTGGGTGCACATTCAATTTTACAATTTGACAATGTAGTCTGTGGCTGTCATTGTCATGACGTGAAATGTCAATTACTAGTCATTTTCAATATACATAGGTATATACCTAAGTAATCTTCTACTTACCTCGAAGTCGATTTTGTAGATTATTGTTGTCGAGTGTCGATAATGTTAACATACTTAATCATTCTATAATATTGTTATCGAAAAAATATAAATTCAAAATTTATAAACGTTAGACATCGAAAGCCGCGTTGTAGACTTGTAGTTGAATTTCATTCTGGATCTTTGGTAAAATTTACGGACGATTGATCACTAAAGTTATTTAGTCTAGTGTTAATTAATTTGTGACAGAGATTTAAATTTAAAACTTTTGTTGACTATATAAGTTGGTTTATAATAAATTTACGCTCCAACAATCCGTGTTTAAATGAATTGTGTTTCAAAATGAACTTCTGGTATTTATTAATTTTAAATGCTGGTTTATTATTTAGTGTGTTAAGTGGTGCGGTGGTTACAGACAATGATGACGTAAATGCGCAGGGATTATATACAACAAATGATAAAATTACTATATTAACAGATAAAAACTTTGACAAAAAAGTTTATGGTCAGAAAAATGCCTTCCTAGTACAGTTCTACAATAGTTACTGTGGGCATTGTAGAGCGTTTGCTCCCAAATTTAAAAACTTAGCCTCAGAAATTGAATCCTGGAAAAAAATCTTAAAATTAGCCGTTCTTGACTGTTCTGTAGAAGAAAATAACGAAATATGTAGACAGTTTGAAGTAATGGCATATCCAACACTACGATATTTACATGAGAATTATATTAAAGGAAATACCAATGTTGGTGATAAGGTCCTTGTGCAGGAATCCCATGAAAAATTAAAAGCGAGTCTCATAAATAAAATGCAATCGGAACAATCTATGGGACGTTTAGCCAATGCTCCTCAGCTAAGTATATCTTCTTATGCTTCATATCCTTCGGCTGTTGGTAAAACCACTCCAGATGTTCTTTATACATTCCTTGTGTTTGAAAATGTAAATTCAACTGTGGGTTCAGAATTAGCTCTTGATATCAATGATTATGACCATGTACAAGTTAAAAGAGTGTATGACAGCAGTGAGTTAGCTGAAACAATTGGATTAAAAAACCTGCCTGGATTAGCAGCAGTGAAATCAAACCTAGAAGCTATGTTAATAACACCAGCAAACAACAATCCTTCAAAAGCAGATTTACTGAAAGCTGTTAACTTGTTTTTAAAATCACAAAATTATGTATTCCCCATTAGAAGCATAAATTCTGAAGATCCAAACTATAATATATTGAATGAAAATACTGCAACACTTTCTGATGATGTTGTTTACTATAGTGATCTAGAGAAAACAATAAAAACAAGTTTACATACTGAGATAACTAGACACAAAATACTATCGGATGAACCTCTTCAGGCTCTTTTGAACTATTTAGATGTTCTTATAGTCTTGTTTCCTTTTAAAAACAAAAATCTAAAAGAATACCTTCTAAGTTTAAGAACAAATTTAAGTTTACACAATCAATGGAATGGAAATGATGTGTACGATCTTGTGAAGAGACTGGAAACAGAAAATGCTCCAGTTTATACATCTGAATTAGAATACATTGGTTGTAAAGGCAGTCAAGAAAAATATCGTGGTTATACTTGTGGCCTTTGGACTTTATTTCATACATTGACCGTTAATGCAATCAATAAGCCAGGATTGGAAGGTCCTAAAGTGTTGAAAACTATGCATGGCTACATAAAAAATTTCTTTGGATGTACTGAATGCTCAGAGCATTTTCAAGCCATGGCAGCTAAAAATAGGTTATTTGATGTAAAAGAAAACGACAAAGCTGTACTATGGCTGTGGATATCTCATAATGAAGTTAATTTGCGACTGGCTGGTGATATAACTGAAGATCCGCAACATCCTAAAATACAGTTTCCCAGTGTTAAAAAGTGTAAAGAATGTAGACTTGCAAGAGGTGCATGGAACTTGCCTGCTGTGTACGATTACCTGTTACGGATGTATGGTGCCAATAACATACAAACTAAGAGGCCAACACGATCTGCGTCGAGTGCCCCAAGCCCGTTTTCCAAACTGGATATTGGAATGCTAACCCTCCTGTACATATTATCTTTCATTATGCTTATATTAGTCATAAAATATTTCATATCAAAACACTTTTTCAGAAAACGACGGTATAAACATGCATGGGGTAAAGTATAACACAAATATCTGGTAGCAAAATTGTGACTGTTAACTATTTATGACTGAGTATTATTGTTGATATCTCATATAATTCTATTTTAAGTCATATTTTGTTATCAGCTCTTTTTCAGTGGATCCAATAAATGTTTGTAATTTTTTTAATCCAATCAACGGTTATATAATTTGTGGCTTTACACACCCAAAACCTGCACTAATTTTTATGTGTTCTTATCCATATAAAGTAAATCATGTGGGTGACTCTTTTTCGACTTGCTGTTTCTAGTGAAACAATAAAGAAAATCTAAAAAAGCCAAAATCAAAATAGCCAAAATCAACAAACCGAAAATTGATTTTGATTTAGTTAAGAAATGTGGTTTATTTTTAGACAAGATCTATCTAGATCAATTTTACCCCTCAAACCCATAGGTACCAAATATCAGTAAAATTGTTTGAGCATGTGAATGTATAATGTGCTACATAATGTATAATAAATTACTTGAACTCATCTAAATGAACAACACATTTATACTCAAACTCACTTTGCTAGGATTTTTATTAATATACTACATGTGCCGTGCCGAAAGTCCCGTCATGACCGCTTCGTTGGCCGAGTGGCTAGCGTACATGCCTAACCGCATCGACTTACTGAGAGGCTCGGGTTCGATTCCCGACGGGTACAGGCATTTGTGTGATGAACATAGATGTTTGTATTTCCGGGTCTGGGTGTTTATTAAATTTATTCTTGTAACTATTTAAGTATTTCTATGTATTAGTATCGTTGACTAACACCCATAACACAAACATATAATGTGCTTACTTTGGGGTTAGGTCAATTTGTGTAATTTGTCCAGTAACATTTTTATTTATATTGACTAACTCATAATACAAGTAGGTATATAATTTGGTTACTTTTCAAATCACCAGAAATTGTGTGGGTAATATATTTATTAATTAATTACCCACACGATTAATTCATTTTACGCAACTCCGTTTTATTTCTTGCTATCAACAGATTATCTCTGTGACAACTAATATTCAAGTGGTAGATTCGTATCACAAAGCTAACAGTATGTCTGGAGTTTACACCCTTAACAACGACCTGTCCCGAATATTGCTCTCTCTCTCTAACTCTAAACTAAACTGACAAAATTGGATAGCGTCAAAACAAACCGCCCTTGTGAGAGTAAGAAAGCCGGCCCTATTAATAACAATATAAATGCGAAAGTTTGTATGTATAAACTAAATATATAAATAAGCTAAAATAAGTTAGTGATTTACATAGAAAAAAACTCTGTAACATCTTGAACCCGTGACCTCTGTGTTAAGCGAATAATGCTTCGCCAATTGACTAGCTACAGATAATTTCCTGTCTTATCGGCAACGATATCAATTTATTTTTAGATTAGACTATGTGGTCATGTGTGTTGATATAAATCGATTAAAAAAAACAAATATAAGTGTCATACCATTAATTAATAAACAAATATAAATTAAATGTTAAAATATTTGCACACCACATTGTGGTAGAATATGTTGACATAATTAAAACTTTTGTTTTGTAACAACTTTTAAACACATATTCGGCAAATAAATAATTTTCATTTCATTTCATTTCATTTCAACGGAACCGTATTATTAAGCTTCCGCTGTCCGTCTGTTTGTCTCTCAGTTACCAGGCTGTATTTCATGAACTATGATAGCTAGACAGTTGAAACTTTTACAAATGATATGTTTCTGCTTCCGTTATAACAATAAATAGTACAAATAGAATAGAATATAAAATAAATATATAAAAGGTGCTCCCTTACTAAAAACGTGATTTATTTGCCATTTTTATTGATGGTACGGTACATTGCCCGAGTCCGACTCGCACTTGGTCGGTTTTTTCTTTTTCTGAACACTCAATAAACACATCTGAACAAGGCGTTTAAATATTAATTATATTCGATTCTGTTCTCAGCGATTGCCTGTCAAATAATAGGCAACTACTTAGGTACTTACTGTCCCTGTATCCTGAAATCTACATACTATTTACTTACTTACTTACTGTCCCTGTATCCTTAAATCTATGTAATGAATGTATGCTTCAATCTTTAAATATATGACTTTGATGAGCGGATTTTGATGCGATTTTCTTAACTAGATAGAGTAATTCAAGAGGAAGGTTTTTATGTATATTGTTGAAAGTACTGTCTGAAAATTAACTGAGACACAACAAGGAAAAAGGTTTTCATATTTTGGTACACAATAATTCTTTATGTTTTTAAATATCTATTTGGATTTTTATTTGTCAATTCTAAAAGAAAATTTCGTGAGAAAACAATTGTAATAGCCTTTTAGTTCGATACATATAAATTATTACATCTTTTTTGATAATGGAAGGCAAACAAGCAGACGGATTTCCTGATGGTAAGAAATACACGTAGCCTATAGACACCAAAGGTGGAAATGGTGCGTTGCCAAACTAAGGCTGGGATGGTAAGCCTCTTGCCTGAGTAAGTTTACCGGCTACCCTACCCTCCACACCAGAATACGACAATGGCGAGCACTGACGATATTGTGTCAGGAATAGGTAAGGCGGTGGTACCAATCCGGGCGAGTAAACTTTGGTGGCCATAGGCAGCGCTTATAACTAGTCGATTCCCTTCTTAAGCCACTGTATGCCCTTTTTGTGATTTACATTAAAACTTATTCTCAGAAACACTAAAAATGAGAATACGGGAGATGATAATTAAATTTAATTAATCATATAAATTGATGGATAATATCAAATTAATAAACACAAAAATTCCAGGATCCTAAGAAAACCTTGGAAAATCTTATGTATGAGGTGGGTTTCAACGATATTCGTGTGGACAAGAAACAAATTAATTATAGGTTTGAAAACATAACAGGATTAAAAGGTAATCTTTATTTAACATTTCCTTTTAAACATCTTCTTCGTCCAATCCTTATTCCATTTCTATATCAGATGACATCGGGCCCGGCTACCTAATCCAGGCGATTTGACAGACGCCAGTTTTTTTACACAGAGCTACTGCCGTCTGACTTCTGCAACCCAGAATGAAAACTAGTCCTATTCCTGGATTAGGTTAAATTTGAATGCACTCGTGATATTTTCCGATATGAAATAATACTCATAATAAATGTACGTAAGTCAGAAAAATTATTAAAACATGGTGGAGTTCGAACCTGAACAGCACTCTACCACCAGCGGTCATGTTGGCAGCGACTCAGTTAACCTAACTTACTTCCGCAAGAGGCTCACCATCCCAGCCTCAGGATGGCAACGCACCATTTCCTTTGGTGGCTATAGGCGACGTGTATTTCTTACCATCAGAAAATCCGTCTGCTTGTTTGCCTTCCATTATCATAAAAAAAAAATGCTCGCCCCTTACGAGCTGCCTGGTAGGAAGGCAGTTGGTCTTTTCTACACAGAGGACCGTAAAGGTAAAAAAAAATATTGAGCTGCGAGACTTGGTTTTTTTTAAGGATATTTTTGTTGGTAGAAAAATCTATACACTAATCAAAACTATAAAAGTGATTTAAATTAAATGTGTTTGAAACTGGAACAATTCCATTATACATAAATACACAATAACAAATAACAAAAACGATAAAACTAAGGTAATAATTAACAAAACTAACAACAGTAACAAAATGATAATGAAAAAATGAGAAAATTAATAATAACAACAAAATCCGCGATTTTAATAAAGCAATGAAACATATTCGTGCGTATTCAAAACTCGAATG
>DVZL01008291.1:0-10321 GCA_018236625.1 Lasaia peninsularis | reverse complement strand
GTTATCTGGCTGGCTATATAACTTAGCATAAAAACTAGTAGCTCTTTTTATGATGTCGATGCGAGACTTGCACATGGTAGAGCCATGCTGTAGTGTATCCACGTTTTTGATTTATTTAATTCTTTATAAACTTTTTGACCGATTTTATGAGATGTCTGGATTATATTGATTCTGTGAGATTCAAAGCATCTTTTTATTTCTTTGTTTGTGAAGTTATAAAGAGTCTTTAGTTTTTCTTTCTCTGTTTTATTTAGTTTAGGCTTATTTTGTAATTCACTCCGTTCCTTCATAAGCTCAAGCGCAGTTGCAGACAAAATTTTTGTTCTTTTCTGGAATTGTTTGTCATCCCATCACATACAAATCTCTTCCCGAGGAATCAATCTCTACTTGCGAACTAAATCTTTCAAAATTTACAGGCCTTGTTTTTAGTAAAAATTACGAGTTTAAAGTAGTAGGTATCTAAATAGTAGGTACCTACATAAACTCTAAAAATATTTAAATCTTGAAACGCTTCAAAAAGTTTTATGGCATTAAATATAGAAAATTTTATACTAAGCAGTGTCTCAGTACGACACAATTACAATTTCCTTTGAAGGCAATAAAATATTGAATAATAAATATGTTAATATTTACTGTGTCTTCTGATAGTAAGAGATCACCACAGCCATACACACCATAGATGTTATAGATGCGTAGTTTTCCTGTGGCCGTGGTGTAATGCCTGACGTGCGAGTCTAATAATGCACAAAAGCAAATTACTTGTATACGACAGGTGAGTACCGACTCACTACTGTTTGTCAACGACACCAAAACATGCCGAGTATATGAATAGTGTCGTACTCAGAAATACAGAAGTTCGTGACGAGTGGGCGTCCTCCCCCTCACCGACGGACGACGATGGATGTTAATATTGGCAAAGGTTTTGTATTTGATGTTCATCAATTCCTAATAACCAGATTAGCCGTGCGAGCTAATCAAAACATAATGAGTTGCAGTTCGATAATAGGAAGTAGATGTGAGCGGGGCGAGCACTGATGAGCTTCCTGCCTCCCGCTGTAAGGGGAAATTGGACGTGCATTTATGTTTGTTATATTTTTTTTAATAAATGAAATGAAAATACTAACTTATGACTATTTTACGAGCAAGAATAATAACTTCCAGCTGTATACCTATATATTTAGATCGCTCTCTGTCTCCGTCCACTCGAGACTGGGTTTGTGGTAGTAACGGCAACTAATGCTATTTACGTTAATTTCATTATCATGTGAACGTAAACGTACTACCATTTTTATGCCTCAATAATTATCGGTTGTAGGCTATTTGGTAGACTTATTGTTACGTTTTAAACAATAATAATAATTAAGTACTTCAATGTCAAGGAAATCGTCGGCCGTCGCCGTCGTCGCAAAAGGACGACCTCTTCCGAGCCACAAATTAATTAGCATTTACAATAACATGATTAGCAGTTAGCAAATTAATTACTAAAACTATATTCTGTGAAGTGCTAAGCAAAATCATCGTCTCATGAAACATAAATATTTATTATTAATCATTATACAACGGCAACATGCGCTTTTCGCCGCAACCACAAGAATACTAAAAAGTCCTCATATTCAATGTACTCTGTGATACTAAATGACGTAAATGTATCTGTTTCACTTTTCTATTATTATTATTATTATTTATTAGCAACTAGCTGACCCGGTGAACTTCGTATCGCCCAACAGTCAATGCATGTCGTGTTACCTTTTAGCTGAACTAATTTAGGCTTTGATGAACAAAATAATTATTAATATGGACAGATATATAAAAGTATAATCATACAGAAAGAGAATAAAAATTAAAAAAAAAATACAAAAATAAGTTTTCGAACCCTATACAATAAATCTTAAAATTTTTTTTCGGAAATAGAAACTTTAATTTACACAAAATAAAAACTGCTTAATGCACTTTTTAACCTTTTTGATTAATTTAAAAAATATAGACAATGCATAAATGTCAATCACTACAGTACTTATAAGTATTTTGACATGATGGACAACAAATGTTTGATGTGTTGTCCATCATATCTTATTAATCATTTATTGAAAATAATTAATTTTTCATAATTATTTATTAATCTTGTTTTCATTGTTTTAAAGATCTATTCTGCTATTCGGGGCGGAGACACATCCAACTACTTTAACGAAAACAATGAAAATTGGTCCAGCAGATCTCGAGTTATAAGTGTTGTAACAAACCCATCTTTCTTTTAGCTGGTGATGCGTAAATGAGGTTATGCAATTATTATCTTTATGTTTTGCCGATAGAGTTGTATATTGAATGAATACTACAAGTATTCATTTCTAAATAATTTCATTACTAAATTTATTTAAATAATTAGCAGGTTCATGCTAATAGTAAATGTTATTGCGTTATGAATCTTGCTAGGCTTGTAATTAGGGTCGGTTATTGAATGCGTATAATAGTTTCCTATTTATCAATACTTTCTGTAGCTACTATATAGCACGGGGATGGCTCGCGTCTTAGTTCGTCGTCAAAGTTAAAGTTCATTACGGTTTGGCAAGTAAATTGAACTTGCACAAGTTAAATTTATACGTCTTCTTTGTCTTGTGCTTAAAATAGTTAATAGTGTAAACTCCATATTATATCCTTGTAACTAACACAGGATGATAAAAAAGGACAGAAAACTGTGTAAAAGGTGTAGGTATATATACCTACATAAAAGTGTACCTAACAGTGTTTTTTGAAAACCATTTTTACTTTTTAGGTACGGATCCCTGAAACTATCTTAGTTGTACACAGGTAAACTTTGAACCCCACCTACTTCTAAATTACATGTTGCCTCATAATTCATTTTTCATCCTTTAAAATATATAAATTTGCAAATAGCATAGCAATAGCAATTAACATGCTAGGACTCACAAATTCACATGATAATGAAATTAACGAAAAATATAATTAATTGTCTTTACTAGTACCAGTAATAAAAAAAATGAAATCAGTTACTAAAAATATAGTATTATAATTATTATGAATATAATAGGTATATGAAAGAGATTATTAGATTTTGATTATCTTATCAGTACCAATGAGGCTTAAAAGTCGTAACCGAAATTTGAGTTACAGAGAATTGAAAATGATGTTTCCGCGATAGCTCGCCATCCGGCGGAGGAGGGAAGACTTAGAAAAACATTGTTTTAAACTTTTGGCGATACGCCTCAATAAGATTCTCTTTTCCATTTGGCCACTCAGAGCCGGTTAACATTTAAAATTGTATCCATGGGTCGGATAACGGATGGACCGGCGGCACTAGTGAATTGCTTTTCATATTTTTATGAATTAGTTTTAATTAAGGTTTAATCGTGTTTATGTACTGAAAGCGCAAGTTGGACTCCGTTTTTAATTTATTTTTCATATATTTTCTAGCTGATCTTTTCACCATCGTATCAAGTCTAATCTGTAGGAATCATGTTTTCTACGAAATATATATCTAAAATACCTAAATTAAATAGTTGGGAATCCAAAACAGGGACTTGTGATTTTCTTTGGACAGTTGTCGGAGACAGACACCCGAATTATAAAAGGTAAAATAACAATTACAAACATAACAAGCAATCCAAAGAGAAAATATTGCTATTTAAAATTAAATCCTTAGATTAGTATTACTAAGTGACGATTAAGTTAAGGTTGGGTACATTTTCCTACGAAAAAACATTAAAATTACTTTCCTTAGGACTATGGTTAACTCACAGTTGCGAGTTAAAAAAAAGGAAAGTTATCACAAACGACCTCAGCCCAGGGGCGGTTGTGACAGTACTTGGGGTCGGTAGTGACACGTTAAAAATACACCAAAATGGTCATCAATCATAATATTTATTGCACCAAATATCCATTCTTCTCGCAATCATTTGCGTTTACTTTACACAAAAACATAAATATGTATAAGTACATGTATGTAATAATAAGACACTTTAGAATCTACAGCTATTATGAGAAATCTTGATATACTACTTACTCCATCTGACTGATTCTAAAGTACTTTTATCAGTCTTAAATAACAATTAGTCTAATAAACAACGTAAAAATACTCGTAGATGCTCATTCTCAACCCAAGTAGCAGGTCGCTTCAGATTATATTTATTTGTAAGCTCAAAAGCTAACTTCCGAACAAATTTAGCACATCGTTTTAAATGTCTTGATAGCTGCTGTTGCTGTTCCTCAGAAAAAACTTTATTGTGAGTAACATGGGGTATGTTTGGGGTATTACTGATGCTGTCTGTGTTGTGCTCCGCATCGGCTTTGTCACATTTCGAATCATTGAATGTATCGTAACAAAGTCATGCGATTGACGTCATGCATTTCTGCTGCTCTTCGTAACGACGTTCCACGTTTTACTTCTGAATAAGCTTCTTTGTATATTCCTATGTCACTTTGGTCACAATCATAATGGCAATATAAAAAAAACGTATGTACTAGACAACTTCTGCTACTTAACCTTACTAATAATGAAAAAAAAACATTAATTACTCTATCGGTACCCATATAACAACTATAAGTAAAATTAATCGAAAGAAAATACTTACTTTTGATCACTAAAAAGTAATGTGGCCCTGTGTTGACGTCTACGTCCGAGTTGGCCGCAGCCTCCCTCGCCCTCTCCGCCGCCTCCTTCTGCGAGATCACCTCCTTGACCTCGTTGACCATGGTCGGGAGGGAGACGTCCTGCCGATGGCGTCGCGCAGGATACGCCGCTGCTCGACCCAGGCCGGACAGTTGACCAGGGTGTGCTGCGCCGTATCCTCGCCGCCCGCACGGTGGTGGCACTCGGTTGTCGGCTCACGTCTAGCTATTTTACACAGGTACTTTCCGAAGCATCCGTGTCCGGAAAGCACCTGCGTCAGCCGAAACGTGCGCCGTCCGTGCCGCCTGTCCAACTAGCGTTTGAGCATCGGCCGGACAGCTTCAACGGCCACCACCACCACCTCTGAATCTGGTCCACCTCTGGACGGTCGCCCGTCGAGCGTGGGACTTCCACGCTTCCGTCACCATCGGCGGCTCACCGCGGGCCCGCAGCTCCTGGCACCTATTGTGCGCAGACGCCAGAACCGCGGCCTCCAGATCCCACGCCGTAGTCCCCGCCAGCACGCACGCCGCCTCAGTGGAGATGGTGCGATACCCTCGGATCGCCCTGACCTCCATCACCCTTTGCGGTCTTCGTAACAGGGAGATGGTGGCGTTTTTCAATGACGGGGCCTAGATCGGGGCCCCGTACAGGGCATAGATCGTACCACACCAAGGTAGAGGCGGCGGCATGCCACACTCGGTCCCCCGATATTGGGAAGCAACCACCCAAGAGCGGCGGCCGCCCCCATCAGACGGGGGACCAGACGACGGTAATGCGCGCGGAAGTTCCAGCGGCTATCGAGGATAAGCCCGAGATACCTCATATCGGGCTTCACCTCGATCCGGACGCTCTAATGCTCTAATGGATGCGGCGCCACCGCCGGGAGCCCCTACCTAAATGTACTGCGCGGCCGCTTTTTTGTAGCTATCTGATCGTGGTCGGATTATTTACGAATTGCGGTGGTTATCAGTTTTTTAACTATAATTCATTATTTGTTGAGCGTAATGAGATGAAATTTTACATGTGATTAGTTGAATTAATACACAAATTACTGGAATAAGTTTTATTATGCGTTTCTTTTAGGATCTGGTACAATTAGACTACTTATAAAGCAGTGGTCTAATCATGGTAAATTATCTCATAGCTCGTTAACTATTCAGTGCACATAAATAATATTTGGCAAGATGTTGCAGATTCCTACACGATATTAATAAATATACGTTAAAAACTAAACTAAAAAGTGCGTACTTTGATTTCTGGAACCTAATAACCTTATTGTACGTTTACATCTATATCTTCTAAACGCAATTTTTTTCAAAATCTGTTTCACATACATTATAAACAAATTCAAATCAACGTATATGCAAATTTACTGCTCTCTGTAAATTCATTTTATATGAAATCCAGCAAATCGCCAAACGTTGTCGCAGCGAAAACTTGAATATCTTCGCAGTTTAATGTCACCCAAATTTCATTTAGACATACACAATTACCCCACATCAAGTGGAAATTTGTGTATCTATTTATTCTGTTCTACGTCAACAGAAAAAAAATTTCGCTAGGACAACGTTGTCCCAGCGGAAACAGTTTTTGTTGAATAACTGTCCCTAATGGCTGGATGCACAAATTTTTATTTATCATACACAATTACACGACGTCATACACAAATTATCTGTATATAACTCAAATTATCAAATTCGATCTTTTTCCGCAACGCACACCGATTATAGTCTTAACAAAAACCTATCCCGAATATTTAGTATTGCTAACTATTTCTAAAGTGGACAATGTCAAAACCGCACCGGGCGGCGCGGCCTTGCGAATGTGGACATCCGGCCCTATGAGATGCTTAATATTGTGGACACGTTGTTAGGAGCTTCAGCTTCATACTTCACATATTATAGTTTTATATCCCATACATATATGTTCACTCTAGGTCCCTTGGGGTAGAGTGACACGATCCCTACATACTTGCCTCCCTTCCTCCACATTCATTACCGTCTACATACAAGCATGCTAGTTTGGGAGACTCTTAACACTTGGGATAATAGCAACACGAGCTATTTGTTCGTAGAATGTCAACCGAGGTCTCCCTGGGTACCTACGGCTATCTACATTTGCATTATAATATGTCTGTTTCGTCAATCTTTCATTATTTCCACATTACCGAACCGTCAACTATCAGAGTATCAACTTTTATATTAAATACATTAAAATCATTCTTAACATCGAAACTCAAAAAAACGTTATTAAAAAATTATAAGTATACGGCTTACTGTTACGTATATTCTATGTTTTAAAAGCGCAGATATACGCACAATACATTGTGCGTATATCTGCGCTTTTAAAAAAGTAATAATATAAAACAAACAATCCTAACCCGAAATTGAAAGCCGCATAAAATTCAGACCGGTAGTTTTGGAAATACACACACACATACACATTACACACACCCACACACACACACACACGTCATCCTCTCACCCCAAACGCACATATCTACCGTCTCTGTACCGTCGCGGGTGAAAAAACCCACGACGCCACCTGTAGGGTCCAATTGTATTTTTAAGTCATACAGGAAACCAACGAAATATCCGTATATTTATAATGATTAAGACTAATAGCAGTATCTACTATTTAAGATAAATGATCTTATATTGTACTTTTTTTACATTTTTCTAAAAATTTTTATTACTCAGAAGTTTGTAAGTTTTAATTTATTTTTTGTTTTAACACTATCAAAACGATTTCCAAATAAATTGTACGTATAATTTAAAATAATACGTCTTTATTAATTTCAAAATTCTTACAGGTTTTCCTTAGGGGGTACGAATTAGGCAAGTTTCCCCTACGGAAAGAAAATAAAACTGAAGTAGGATTGAAGCATTAAACATAGGCCACTTTTTCCTGCGCCTACGAGTATGTTTATAAGTAAAAGTATATTATGTTCATCAGGGATAATGTCACCTTCTAATGGTAAAATCGATTTTCTAATTGGTCAAGTAGTTTCGGAGCCCATTCAACTCAAACAATCAAATCTTTCCTCTTTATAGTACTTATTAGTAAAGATAAATAAATAATTTATAGATATATTTTATTGGTGCTACAGTAAGACCTCGGGATCAATTCCCAACATTTTTAATTTTGCTAAATTTCATAGGGATATGTTACGAGGCTTAACAGTGTTATATTTGAGGTTTTATTTATATTCGTAGCTCACTCACAGGTGAACCGATGTTCTTTGACTCCTAGAAAGCTGAAATTCGTTTTATCAGTTAATAGTAGTATACAAGCAACAATACATACGGTGCTAATCTCGGTACGCAACTATGGGCGGGTATGTTATAAAAAACTTTCTAAAAGAAAAGAAATGTTATCAAAAAGTATGTCGACGAGGCGGTACCATGTGTGGGTCACACTATCAAATGTAATGTTGGACCAAGTTCCACCAGCCCTAACACTACACGCCAGTGTGCCTACCACACCCCAGCCACGACTGGCCAAGGTACGACTACTCTAGATGTAGTGGAACAGGAAAATAATGAACAGCGAAAACATTGTTTACCTTGTGAAGTGTGAAGGTCACGGAAAATATCCTATATTTTTTCCAAAATCTATGTATGTACCTATGTTACTTAACAACTACTACGAGTATTATTCACCAGTATCTACAAAATCAATAAATTAATATGTTTGAACAAATGACACTATCGATGTAACTCCTAAACTAAGACATGCACTCCTAACATAAGCATGTAATATAAAAGTTTAACAGGTCCGATCTGAAAACCTTTTTTTTTATTTTATTTTCAACGAACAGTTAATTACAATGGCTTACACACAGACCACATACCCAGATGGTAGGTGGACCACATACCTATGTGGTCTGTGGGCTTACATAATAATAGTTTACACGGTGTTTATACCCCAGCTGAAAGATGTTATTTTATTATTCGTTTAGGTAAAATTATCCAGAAAAAATAATAAAAAAAAACTGTCACGTCTAGTTTAAGAAATATTTATTTAACGGGAATACATAATTTTGGTATTATTACATAAAAAAAAGTTAAATGTGACTAATTTCTGCCTTTTTTATAGATATTTTAATTAGTTTCTCTTATAATAGTCCAACAATTATTGTCCCCTAACATGTTTTCATCCCAAAATTCTTGATGTCATTCTCAAAAACCTATAAAAAAATTATTACGAAAAAACAATAAAAGTCGTCACAACGTAAGATAGTTAAAAAAAAACAATGTGACGTGATAAAAAAATTCTGTTAACTCTTTTAGGTTTAAGGAAGGTGTTGACTAATATATGTATTTGTATACATTTATTTCGGGGTATAAAAAAAGTTAAATTTTGTGAACTAGTGAATCAGGATACACAATCTTAGATTTGTAATAAACCACAGTTTACAAAATCTTGTCTAATAAAAAAAGAAAACACGTTTCTTTTTGTTTAGTTGCCTTCATGATGTATAATAGGTGTGACTTCAGATAAAAGAGACTATTCTAAACACATTAAAACATTTAAAATCAATTGTGGATAAACCTTAGCTTAATTTATTTTAGTTCGTTTTTTTAACACTTAGGCATATCCTAATATGTATACCATAATGATTTTTGGTGGAATTATATTTCTATTACAAATAAATAAGAGATACCTGTTTACATCGAACAAATTAGGTTGGAATTCTGTGTAACAATGTATTATCTACAAGAACTTCTGTAAATCATATAATGATGAATCATCCTTGTATCTCTACTCTGTGGATACTTTCTCATTATTAGCGCAAAGAGTTGTTTTATTCCAACGTCGCCGAGTTAGCTTACAATTTCCCATTTGCCTGTCTCTGATAAATTCTTCACGCTAATTTAAACTTTACTCCATTAAGATAAATACTAAGTTTGATTGAACAGTAACGGGTGTAAAATCAGCATATCTTGTAATAGATATATCAAGGGAATTTGAACTTTGAGTTAAGGCATAAAGAGTTTAATTGTAAACGCTTGTTGTATAGAGTAATAGAAGGTTTTTTGAGAGCAATCGCTTAGAATTAAGGAAATAAGCGAGTTAATTGGCAAGCGATTATTCGTCGGCGATTCCGCCCGAACGCCTCTTCAAAATGAGTTTCTTTTTGCATCGACTCGAGTGTACCTTAACTAGAGTGCTTCTGAATTGCTTTCGAAAATTGGTTGCAAAGTGTGATTATGTTTGAACTATTTTGTCCTTTTGTTTGCCTCAAATTGTTTATTCTACAAATTCGACCCCAATATAATCGAGTGTATTTAACATTCAATACCTAGGAATACTGACGAATGAAACTCTCTTTCCGAGCAAGATCACAGAATAAGTACTAAATCCTACTAACGTAGAGAAGTACTTAGGTATGCTGTTCTAATTTTGGTAGTACCTACTACCAAATCGCAAATTTTAACAAATCGCAAGTTTGTGTATAACAACTTTTGCACGCAAGCCAAATTACCTACAGTTTATGAATTGAGTCATCTGACCTTTTTTTCTTTTTTTTGATATAGACTAACTTGTTGCTAACCGAGTGGTTCTTACAACTTCACCGGACTTTGTGGGCGAGTACAGTGCTCAGCCCAGATAGTTATTATTTATACGGAGGGAATTTCCTACAACGCCAACACTGGGGGCTATCTCCCGGGAGATCGAACCTCGACCCGG
>DVZL01008290.1:0-10322 GCA_018236625.1 Lasaia peninsularis | reverse complement strand
TTAAAAAGTAGCCTATGTCCTTCCTCAAGGTCAACTCTATCTCTGTACTAAGTTTAGGCGTGAAAGCGTAACAGACGGACAGACAGACAGAGTTACTTTCGCATTTATAATATTAGTAGGGATGTCCAATACGACATGCGAATAAGCCCCTGTACTATAATGAAGAGAGCCGAGGAAACTAAATTGGTGTGGTAAAACCAGAGTGGTAAACGCCACTTGTTAGTGCCAACCACCACCCTGGTGGCAAGATCGAAGGTGGCAATTGGGAACAAACTAAATATAGACATAAAAAAAAACATTTTTAATTTTTTCTGTCTGTCTTTTTTAATCAGGTACTAGTTAGGTAAAATATTAGGAAAATTAATATATTAAGAAAATTGATGACGTGACAAAACGCGTAGATTTGTTAATGAAAAAGAGTTCGTATGTTTTCGCATTCATTTCAATCTAGTACGGTTGGCGAAACAAAGCTGGTAATGACTGGTATCGGTTCATTAGTTTGTTTATATTGCGGCCACGGAACCGAAACTAAGAATGGATTTTCTGTTGAACATTTTAACCCGGGTTCAATATACAAACTCATTTTTGATTGAATCAGGTGATATTTTATTGACATATATGATAAGAGACTCTGTGGCCTAGTGGTACGCGCTTCGGATTTTCATTCGGTTAATCCAAGTTCGAACCCGTCATGTACCAATAAGTTTTCCTAACATAAGTACATTTTTTGAGTGCTCTTACGATGAAGAAAACATCGTAAGGAAACCCGGGATTTGTTCCCGATTAGGCGACGGATTTGCCACCTTTCACAATATAGAATCTAATATCTTCGTGTTCACCTTATCTCGTAGTATATCAGATGATATCGGGGTCGGCTACCTAATCTAGGGGATTTGACTAGGACACCAGTTTTTACGAAAAGCGACTACCGTCTGATCTCTACAACCCAGAAGGGAAACTAAGCCCAAACCTAGATTAGGTTGAATTCAATGAATACGGGTTTCCTCACGATGTTTTTCTTCACCGTAAGAGCACTCAGAAAATGAACTTAAGAAAGACTCATTGTGACCGACCACTATGGCACCGAGGCTCTAACTAATACCTACCCAATAAAAAAATCTTACCATCAGAAAAACCAGCTATAAGAAATATCAAAGCCAAATATGACCTACTAAACCCGCCGAAAAGTTCCAGCAACAATGAAATAAAATCTCGACATTTCATTTTTTCGATAACGAAAGGCACACTCCAATTGTTCCAACACTTCGCTTGAAATGAATGAGTGATGGATTATCTCGGACACGATTTTTACATCGTCATCATAAAACTAGGGATTTACCGTCAGCAGAAATACTATTTCATCATTTACGAGGATGTAGGTTCTTCCTTTTGTGGTTTCATCTCAATTATATTCTATGTTTTAAACAAGATTTTTTCAATAATTTTGTTATCGGTTCTGCAAAAATAATATACCGCTTATCTGTTGTTGTAATAATGACCACCTCTATATAAACAGAGGGTTATTATTAGAAATCCATAAGCCTGTGTATAACTTTGGAACAAGTCCAAGAAAATCTTTGTAAATGTTCTATATTTTCTAATTGAAAGAGGAAAAGAGGTCAATGAAGCTAATGCTAGTTGTAATAGCCATTGAAGAGGGTTAATATTTTATATCTTTCACGAGGATCATTAGCGTAATGCTATCTGGTATCTAGCTAATGCTGGTAAGTGATTAATCCTATCAGCCTCGGCATTATTGCGATGTTCTGATTTATAATAAAGCAGCTTTTTACTTAAGCATAATTAATTTAGGTCATCCACTATGAATATATCCCCCTACGTGCTTTGGAGTTTCATTTCGGTAGCTAAGGTTCAAACCTGTCATGTACCAATGAGTTTTTTTTAACTTAAGTTCGTTTTCTGAGTTTTCTTACGGGAAGGAACACATCGTGAGGAAACTGACATGGTGGTCGACCTAATAATTGTCGTCAATTGTGGGTGCATTAGTACATCTGCCTCCACTTTCAGGGATATGGGCGTGGTGGTATTTTTTTTAGTTTTTATGGGATGTAATACAGTTATCTATAATAATAATTATTATATGTATTTTTCTTTCGTAACAAATAGTCTGTGTACTTTTAGTTTTCTTTGTTGAAAACTTCGAAAATTCCCATATAAATTCCGCCCGCCTTTTTTAAGGGGTTGAGGTCAAATTTCCAAAATAACACGATTTTTTTATTAGTCACAAAATATAGCCCTCTTACAAATTTTTAGCTTCCTACCTAGATCCCAATTGAGGAATTAGTCATACAATCTTCCACACCCCATTTTAGAAAAGTAGCCCCCCGGTTAGAAAGAGACAAAATAATAGCCTATGTCACTCTCTATCTGCTCGATTTTGTCGTGAAAGATGAACAAACAAACAAACACTTTCCCATTTATAATATTAGTATGGATTTCATATATCTACGAGACTTATTAGCGTATATCTGTTTGTTAGTCAATATTGCTGAGTGGTTTATCTTATTAGTCTCGACATAATGAACTATTTTCCGAATAATATTACAGTACAATATAAACCGCCTTTTAACCGACTTTAAGGAACGAGATGTTCAATTTGACGGCAGGTTTTTGTCGTCTTTTTTTGTTTGTTTTTTAACGTAATTATTCCGACAATGCCGAATGAATTTTAATAACTCTTGTTGTTGAGATATGTCTTATTTAATTAAATAAGTCACACCCATATCTCCGAAAGGATAGGTAAAGGCAAATTATCGTGTTCCGACTAATTTGACATGACTAAAATGTTCTATCTCTTTCGTTTTTTATGTGATTGAAATAGGATAGCGTGTATCTAAAATAAGTTCAGTTAGTGTGCAGAGGAATTTTGATAACATGCTTATAAATGTAGTGTACCTACAACAAACTTTTAATAAATATACATACATCGATAACCATAACCCTTCATACGCAGCCGGTTAAAAATCAGTAATCATCGGTATTTCATAATGTGATATTGAATCCCGTGATATATTGTCTGCGTCATGACACAGTTCATTTATTAGCGATAATTAATTGAACGGGAAAGTTTATCAGCTTCTTAATTACGTATTGGGTTTCAAATTAAATTCTCACTTTGAGTGATAGTTCGTCAGAATACTAGAGACGAAACCACCGGAATACATAGGGCGGAAGGAGAGGATTGTTTTGGAGTGTGCGTGCGTGCGTGCATGCATGTGTGCATGCGTGTGTGTATGATTTTACAAATTATCGTTACATTTTTATAAGTCACTGACTGTCTCGGCAAATTTCGTACTACCCACATAAAAGTTTATCCAGCCGTTCTCGAGTTATAGTGTAATTAACACGATTTTGTATAAAGAGATAGGTGGCAAGCCTATCGCACTCAGGGAACATTCCAATCCTGGGTAATGTAATGCTTACTCAGAATAATCTGAAAAACAGTTAAGAAAAGTTGCCAGACCTGGGAATTGAACCCGGGACCTCACGCGGCTAACGGTCTTGTCGGGCGACAGCCGTACGGTTGCACTACAGTTATAGTCAAATGATGATGAAAAACTATTAACCGCTAATCTTTGAAACGGCTAGACCGATTTTGACGGGATTTCACTGGCAGATAGGTGGTATAATAAAAGAATGGCTTCGGCTACTATATTATATAATAATTACTTAATGCTACATTTAAATAAATTAAATTAGAACTCGAAAATTACTGGACCAATTATTATGAAAATTAGTATGTATTTTTAAATAACCTTTTCCGTATGTTATGTTTAAACTACAATATATTTGGAACCTCAAAACAACCGCGCGGGAATAAAAACATTTGTCACCCTTTCCCTTCCGTCACGCTTGTTCACCGAGTGAATCCTAATCCAGGGAATACGCTGCATGTCACTCCATATTTTAAGGTAGAGAGGGTCCGTGCACCTCGCTAGATAAGAGCACATCAATCACACTTTACGCTATAAACAGAGGCAGCAAATAGGGCTGCCACCTTCAAAAGATCAATAACGAACTAAGGGACAACGCAGGAGTTCCCAGATGAGATTTGGATATATTTATGTTGTCAGGGATGTCATTAATTTTTTTTATGAAATTATTTAAAAAGGAATTTAAAGGTCAAGTACGATTCGGACTCGCGCACGAAGAGTTCCGTACAATCTATATAAACGAAAAAATAATCTCATTTGTTTATATATTTATTTTATTCTGGTTTTAGTATTTTTCGTTATAGAGGCAACAGAAATACATCATTCTCTAAGTTATTCCCATGTTTAAACTATTTACTGTAAAGTTTCACCCTAATCCGTCCAATTGTTTTCTCGTGGAAGGGTCACAATCATACATCCATTAAATATATCCAAACTTTCGCATTAATAATATTGGTAAGATTAGGAATAATATTTACAACTAACTGTCCGTCCGCGTTTTCATTTATTTATTTTATTTTATGCATTTCTATAATACAATTATCTGTCTGCCAGTGAAAGTCCCATCGAAATCAGTATAGCCGTTTCTGAGATTAGTGGGTACAAACAGACAGACAGACAAAAAATCTACAAAAAATGTGTTTTGGTAAATGATGGAACATTTACCAACTCATATTGTGTATTTAGCAAAAAGTGGTTATTTTAATATTACATACAGACACTACAAGTTTATTTATTTGTATAGATAAAATTTAGATATTAGTCATTATCATTTCAGCCACAGGACGTCCACTGCTGAACATAGGCCTCCCCCACGACTTCCAATTGGACCAACCAAAGGCGGAAAATATTAGTAAAGATGAGAATATTTTTGTAAAACAGAATTATGTATAAGTTTTGTACTTTGGGCAGCTAAATGATGGCAACCCTATCAGTAAACCCCTGGGTGATAGGAAGCAATATTTTACGCCGCGTCTAAGTTTATAATCATTGTTTGTTTTTTATGGGTTTCAGTAGATAATTCCTTTGGAGGGTCTTGAATTAAAATTGTGATTTGTATACATATATATTTGGATATTTGTAACAAACGGTGTTTGGAAAGGGGAGAGGAATTTTGTCAGATTAAAAAACGTGAGTTTACCCAAATTTGCTATCAAAAAAGGATGAGGTTGATACAAAAAAAAATCAAATATTTTTTTCGACGGTTTTTTCGACGAGTTGATATTTTTCAAAATACTCCCCTCAGTTTTTATCACTCGTTGATTTATCAAAGTAGCAGTTTAAATTAAGGATAAAATTTACCTCTTTACAAGAAAACTGACGAATTTTATGTATATTTTTAGGTTTATTATTTAAATTTTTCTGAGATTAGTTTTGAAAAAAAAATTAAATTTTAATAATTATTACATCTATATTTATTTTATCAAAACAGTTATTTTTCATAATGTTAGCGTCATACTGTAACCTTATTAGTGGAGGTATCTTGTATGTGATAAGACAGAGAGCAAGCACATGGTAAGAGACAATCGTGAACAAATTATTCGTATAAACGGCAAAAAATTTACTTTCGTTGTATTGGAGTACCCTATAAATATGTATTTTGTTCTATTTTAAGTATTTTTTGTTATAGCGGGAACAGAAATATCATCTGTGAAAATTTCACCTGTCTATTACAATTCATGAGTCACAGCATAGTGACAGTAATACAAACAGACAGACAGACGAACAGCGAAGTGTTCTGATTTGACTCTTTGGATTATGGAATCCTAAAAAAAGAATTATTTCACTACAATTTGAAAATGACGGATTTTGAGCATAATTTGCTGTAAAAACGTTTTAAATGAGAGTAATTCATTTATCATACATGATGTGATAATTAATCTAGATAATATGACAAAATTTAATTCCATGACCCACTTCAACGTAAAAGAGCTCCATTCTTAACAGTTATCAAGATACTTGAACCCTCTAGAGATATTCTAGTGGCAATATCCCGGAACAGCCATCATGTCCTCGTCTCATGTAACTAGGTATACTCCACCCTTAATACGAGTATTAAAAAGCTGTATTATATGAGGGGTTAAATTAATAAGAGATAGTTTACAGATTTAATTAGATCTTGTATTAATTTATGATACCAGGCTTATATTACTTTTTTGTGTTTATGAAGTTTTCGTTTCTTTGTGGAGATGCTAGTTTTGGTGTATAAATTTTTAGTTTTATTTGTGGAAATGTTAGTTCTGGTGTTTATAAAGTTTTTGTTTTCTTTGTACAGATGTTAGTTTTGGTTTTTAAAAGTTTTCATTTTCTTTGTGGAGATGGTAGTTTTGGTGTTTATGAAGTTTTAGTTTTCTTTGTAGAGTTGTTAATTTTGGTGTTCATAAAGTCACGTTTTCTTAGTGGAGATGTTAGTTTTGATGTGTAACTTTTGTATGAGTAAAACTTAAGTACAAGCACAAAGGACTCCTAATGGTAAGAGACAACTGTGGCATATAGACACCATCGACGTTGTAGGTATGTCGCTGTCCTATGGTCGGGCTGTCAGACTTGATTTGCAAGTCTATCTACCCTTTAGAATGGAACACGATGTCATTATAGCGGTAGGAATAGATAAGGAGTTGGACCCCTACCCGGGCGAGTTGCACAGCATTCTACCACCAGTGATCTTGTTGGCTATAACCTTATTTACCTACGCTCAGTTCTGACGAGCTGCCTGGTAGGAAGACAAAAGGTCTATTCTACACGAGGGATACAGACCAACACAGGAAAGAACTTAATTATATTTAATGAATATTGTAAAAACGGATCTATTACTAAAACTCCGCTTTCCGTTTGTCTAAAAACTACTGTAAGTAAAACTGTGATTAGTTTCCTTAAAAATATTGACAAATAATTTTAATATTTCTGAACGGACGAAGCTGCCAGTAATAAACAAATAGGATAGCTTCGAATAGCACACAACAAATAGCTAACAGAGATGAACCATTCGAATGGAAGCATCATGGCATACCGAAGTGAGGGTAGCCAGCGAATAATCCGAATAGCGAGATCTGGCGGCGATAGATGCCGTCTGACATACCGGTCTCTAAATACTAAACCAGGCTCTTTATTACATAGCTGTGGAACTAGAAAATACACTTAGAGAACATTTTGAAGACTTTTTATATGTTAACAAAGTTTTTAAATAAAATTGGAGTATTTGTAGGTAGCCTCTTTTTAGTAAATGCATTAATGTTTACAAGCTACAAATAGCAAAATAGCATTTTTTAGAATTATGGTTTGTCCGCCTGCTTGTACCCGCTTATCTCTGAAACGTCTGGACCGATTTTGAAGGGACTTTCACTAGCAGACAACTGATGTAATAAGGAATGGCTTAAACTATTTTTATTTCAGAAATTTATGAAAAAATAATAGTTTAAAAAAACGCTTTTATTGCTTGTACAACTAAAAACTAGAAAATAATTCTAAGTTATGAGGATTTCATGTTACAGGGGGTGAAAACCAAACTTTTAACAAGTTTTAACAAAATAATTTAATTCAAAGTAAACATTGATTTATTGCAAATTGTTTTATTGCATTGTCATCGGTTCTTGATAGGTGTGCAACGTTTCAAATCAATCCGTCTGCTAGAATCTGGTGAAAATCAAGCTCAAAGATTCCGCTACATACATACATACATACATACTGTAATAGGTTACATGGTCTAAACTATGTATGTAAGCTATTACAGGTCGCGAACGTGTAAAAGTAAAACCATGAAGGTTGGTTTAAAATATTAATAATTTAAATATGTTCCAAAAAGAAAAAGAATAAAAAATGATATCGATCGGGCGGTTAGAAAAATAAAGAAGGTGGTTGTCAAGCGACGAATTACAAATACGAATATAAAAATTAAAATACAAATTGAAATGTTTTTTTTATATTAAATACAATTAATACCTACCTCGCAGGTAATTATATACAATTATAATATATACAATTACCTATATTATTTATATTATATATATTATTAATTGTATGTAACATTTCAAGCGCAAGGCCTACCCGTACTTGGCTGTTTTTTTTTATGACGTATAAAAACATACACTAATTAAAAATATGCTCTTAACCTTCAAAATAAATTATTTAATAAAAAATGTACATTTTTTATATGTACATGTATATATTTAGAAGCACAACCCCCTACAGTACCATGAAAGGTAGTCAGATGAACTAAAAAAGCTCATAGCACTAATTGCCCTACCCAGAAACTGTATCCGGGACTTCGTGCGTCAAAGCCGAACATACGGCGATTTTTTTTGAGTGTTAATTAATTCATCTAAATGATCTTAATATCTTTGTTAATATGAACCGTGATAATAATACATTTTTTATTAAATAATTTATTTTGAAGGTTAAAAACATATTTTTAATTAGGGTATGTTTTTATACGTCTTAAAAAACCAGCCAAGTACGAGTAGGCCTTGCGCTTGAAGGGTTACGTACAATTACTTACAAAACGGCAAAAAAATCAAGTCTATTTTATGGGAGCTCTCTCTATACATTTATTTCATTGTTTTTTGTGATTGCTCCTAAAGCGGCAACAGATATACATCATCTGTGAAAATTTCAAGCGTCTAGTTATTTCAGTTATGAGATAGAGCCTGATGACGGACAGACGAACAGCGAAGTCATAGTAACAAGGTTCTACAATTTGGGTACGGAATCCTAAAAAAGAACACAAATATATTTGGCGAGGTAAAATACTTACAATGTAAATTTAATTAACCATAATACAAGAAAAACAATGCCTGAATAGTAAGAACTCGTTACGCAAACAGCTCATCTAGTAATTAAGCTGTGGCGGTAACTGTGCAGGCGAAAGAATTGGACGAATTGTCTACCGACGTGACGGAATTTGCTAGAATGGCTATCGACACCTGGGACAAGCGGGTACAAACAGACAGACAAAAAATCAAAAAATACTGTTTTGGTATATTATGTACATACATGTTATGCATTTAGTAAAAGGCAGTTATTTTAATATTACATACAGACACTTCACTTTTATTTATTTGTATAGATAAATAAATATCATTACGCCTATATCCCTTTAAGGGTAGCCAGAGGTATACCCACGATTAGCCGATGATGTTAGGACCCAAAATGTGACAGGTTGTAAGTCGCCGTATCGGACACAAATCCTATTCTCGGACAGTTATGAATCCGGGAGCTCGAGCGTTAAATTCGGTCACGGACTACACTGGACCACAAAGGCTTAAATCAAAATTAACAAAGCATAAAATATTTTCCTCGACGCTATCTTCGATAATGAATCTCTGGACATTCTGGAAGCTACACTCAAGAAAAGTGGTCATAACATCAGCTACCACGGTGAGGATACAGATTGCAAATCCTACGCGCTACTATCTAGCTGTAAAACAGTCCCTAGCCGCCTCCGCACCACACAATCGGTTAACATTATAATAATAGGCTAATATCCTAAGTGGTTTATCATTCTGAAGGCGTATTTATTGCAATAAACAACCACCAATTCAAGTCTTGACAAAAAAAATGTCATGCTCTTACCTCAGAAGGGGTTGGCAGCGGTAGTAACTACTTATATAGTTACGGTCAGTGACATTATCAAGTAGGAATTATAATGCCTTGACAAACTCTTTAAAAATGTAAAATAATCTCGTAGTCGTATGTACGAATCACCCGAATCTTCCTGAGCTTAAAACCCTGTTTTTAGTTGTAATGGTTTACATAACTATAGCCCAATTCACAGTTTTCTCGTAGTGACTTATTGTATGGAAATTCTTCAACTTAGTTTTGTGAACAGTTAATGAATAATTTACATATATTTAAAAAATAACGATTAATGGTAAATAATTTTCAAGAAATAAATTACTAAACGAACATCTATTACCTAGTACATATAATTTAAATTATAATTTACTAGCGGCCCGCCCCGGTTTTGCTCGCGTGGAAATATAGCCTATGTTATTGACAATTCCTTGCATATCTTCGAATATATTCATTTAAATCTCATGCTGTAAGGGTCATATTGATTTATATTAAACGTACAATGTGTTGAAGTTACTTAATTGCATAATGATAATTGCTGTATTGTTCAAAATCGCTTCGTAAATAAGCCATTATGTCCAGTAAAGGAATTACTTTAAATGATAAAAAGTTGTTATTATGGGTCGTCCCTAAGAGATAGACATTTACTTAGTTTGTAAAGTACCTACATTATTTTAATTTACTTAGAAATCACAAAAATTATCAGTGACCCTCTAATATATTATGTACACATAAAAACCTTCCTCTTGAATCATTCTATCTATTAAAAGAAACCGCATCGAAAGCTGTTGCGTAGTTTAA
>DVZL01008289.1:0-10322 GCA_018236625.1 Lasaia peninsularis | reverse complement strand
ATCATGGGACCTAATATCGCCGGCTAATCTAGAGTGCATATTTATATACCTAGCTCTCCGGGTATATTAATATTAAAATAAATAAAGTCACGCTATTTCTCCTTTAAAACTGTATGGATTTTGATAAAATTTATTGTGGCTACGGTTTATACAACTGAGAAATATATACTTTTTTTACCAACTGTGCAAAATGAAAGACAACGTTTTTTTAAGAATTTATTTTCAGAAGATTTTTAATTAATAACTCATGATTAACTTATTGAATATTTGTCCAATCTTGGTATGTCTGTAGCTTATATGGGCGTAAAAATATTCTCACTACCAGAAAAAGCCTTGTGTCAATGGCCTTATATAAAAATCTCGTTCCGAAAGTGTTAATTTACTAATTTCCACTCGAACAAACCTGGAGTGAACTCCTCGCTGTGATGTACAAAACTTCAGCAACTCGATTTAACTTTTTCGATCAGCTCGCTCATTGGTAGATAAATCTTTACAACCGAACAAGTCTAGTTGGCAAATAGATTGGTATTTATCATTTACAATCCATAAAATGGTAGTTTGTCAATGTCACGTAGACCTGTTAAGGCCGAGTTCGTAGCGCTTGCTACGTTGTGTAACTTTTGTTTAAATAATGTAAATATACACTTAAAGTAGCACAGTTATTATATTTTTAAGTAACATCAGAAATTCCAATCGGATAAAACTTATCAATGATTCATAAAAGAGATAAAGATTCGGCAAAGCATTGTTTGTATGAGATAAGGCAGAGAACAAACGCACAGGTCTCCTGATGGTAAGAGACTGTTAGACCGTATGTGCAAGTCTACTGGCTACCCCACCCTCCGAACCGAAACACGATAATGTCATTATGGGGGCAGGAATAGGTAAAACGGTAGATCCCTACCTGGCGCGTTATGCAAGGCACTCTACCACCTACCAGTTAACCTATACTCGGCCTGGTAGGAAGGCAGATGGTCTTTTCTACACAGGATCACGGACCAACACGGGCAGAAACTAATCCTGAAGATGGGAACGTACATTATAATACCACTTCCCATTCCCATCTTCGTTCGGCGGTGATAATTTGCCCTCTGGTGATCCATTGGTCAATATGCCTCTTTTTTTCATATCGATCACATGTGAAGTTTTATGAAGTACTAAGGGTGAAAAGTGTAAAATACTTAAGTAAAACGGTATAAAAAACGTAAATATTTTTTTTCTGTTTTACTGTTTGTATTACTTAATTAACAAGTCTTAAAGAGTGATAATTTATTAGTTAATAGTAACACTTTAGTCATTAAAAATATATGCACTATTTAAAGCAATATATCACCGGCCAAATTACAAAAAATAATCATCAATGAATAAAATCTAAGCAATGTTAAAGGCGTTGACCCAATTATTATCGTTGTAAATTAGTCAAATCTGTATCCTATGGAACAGATATTTATATAACAAAGAGATTAGATTATATCTGTGTAGCTTTCATTTGATTCAGTTTAATGAATTAATGAATGTTAAACGAATCAATATTTCGGTAACTGATCTCGGTAAATAAGAAACTAAACTAAAAAATAAGTAAATTGTTGAAACTGATTACAGAATTCATATACTATTAAAGTACTATTTAAGTTCTTTATGTTCTGTCAAATTAAATTGTAATGTCATATAAGCTAAAAGTAATATTTGGAGATAACACTCCTAACAAAGACGTCTCCCGAGTCTGTAGGTTTGCTTATTCTCTCTAAATAGACAACCTTCTTTTCCGTTAGTTTTGTAGAGATTTCAAAATCAAAACAAAACGGTCTTTTGAGACTAAGAACGGAAAAAACTGATTGTTTTTAAGAAAAAAATCTCCTGAGAGTACCTTTAGATTCATAGTTAATACACATTTTTAGCCATCATTAGAATCATTTAGATTATTATTGTACCCGTGTGTCAAATTTTCTAATGATCATTGTCATATTTTAAACAATCAAAACTACAATCAAAATAAAGAAGTCATAAATATAATTAAAAATAATATTAGTGTGAAAGCATGGATAATATTTCAAATATCACCAGTCACAGGCGACTCCATGACATGTACCTACGCTCAATTAAACTCTGATTTACTGCTACGTGTACAGCTACGCATTGTAGCACCGTAGCTGATTCTGCAATGCAGTCGTAGCAGTGTTACGCATCGTGTAGACATTAACATATAACACTACTTAACTATCAGAAGGATATACATTTATTATACTTAGACATAATTCCAAAATCCTCAAAATTGAATAACGGCCAAATATTTTTTCTTAATTAAAACTTGATATTAGGCACACTAAATATAAAAGTCAAATATGATATACATAGAATAAAGTGGGAAGTTGGTAACTCTTACCCAGTTTTAATATTTTTAAGTTTCGGCTTTAATCAGTTTCTAAACGATTTTATGCGTATTTTAGTTATGCGTTTTTTTTCTTTTTTTAATGCACAATAATCGAGTAAATAGGAGGAAAAACTATCAGTTGAAACCATTGAAAGCAATATGACAAATATTACTTATAAAATATTCTCACTCTAAAAAAAGCAACGATGAATAAACTATCACGAAAACTCATAAAAAATAGCAATTTTCTTGCCAACTTTTTTTTTATTTTGACATGAACGTAAGCAAATGCCTTTATATTTATTTGTTTAAAAATTTATGCACAAAGAAAATATAAATACATAGGTGGATTGCATCAAGTTGCGATTGTGTAAAATGGGGCTGAAATGTTTGAGAGTATTCATAAGTTTGACGAGTCAATAATTTTTCGTCTTAAGAAAAAGCGCTGACGTCCTTGTCAAAGCTCATCGAGTTGCGGCGTCGAGAAAATATACGAAACTATAATTTCTATTCATTGACGAAACAAAATGACCCACTAATAAACGGGTAAGATAAATAAAACCGTTTAATTATGTAACAAAATGTTACAAAAATTGTCTAATCAAGATCAAAACTCTCAATCCCGCCAAAAAACTCTACACTTAAATATAGTACTACGCCATCTAGTTTATACCAACAGTACTGCCGCAAGTCTACAGACGAAGCGGACTGTTGCAAGAGTATATTAACAGATGGCGCTGATAACAAGTAAGCTTGTTAAAACCTTTTGCATACGACCTACTTTTAAGCAATTATGGCACAACTTATTCGATTAGCTATATATACATAATATATCATAGTCTTACTTATTCATACCAAAATGATTCAAAATTTACACAGATGGCTCCTCCTCCCAGCAATCGGAACGCAGCACCAAGTTGAAGTTCCAACTCTCTCCACCACTCTTGAAAGAAACCACTTAGTGCAGTGTACTTTAGTTTATACTTTCCATTTAAAAATGCATTCATGGGTCTAACAGTAGGTATAAACAATATAATTATCACTACTTAACAATAAAATTATATTTACTGAAACAGTGCAGCGAGAATAACAATATCTTGCAAATTGCAACTTTCATTTATTTAGTTCATCACTTTCTTTTCTCTTTCTTTTTATCTAAGGACTGGAAAATAGCTGCATCTAACTTTTTTTAAAACAGATTTCTTAGAATATATAAATCTGGACTAGCTTAAAAGTCTTTGTGCAATACCATTTAAATTATCTTGTGGCTTGGTAACAAAAAGTGTCTATTTAATATCCACAGATGGCATTATTATAAAAGTTTCTTATATATCCAACAGATGGCAGTCTTAATAACTCGTAAAAATATTTTTAATAATAAAATTAGCAAAGTTTATTTCGTTATTCCTCGTAAATATCCAGAGAATATTTTAGCTCTAACTTCATTAATTATTGTGCCCTCTCATGCAGAAACTTTTCTCGCCAGCTGTATAGCTAACTTATGTAATAATAAATTATTAAAACTCGAAAGTCTGTAACTTGAAATTACTTAGTACTTGGCTTCAACTTAAACAAGTCTAGCTGAAGTGAAGTAATAAAAATTATTTCAAAGTTTTACATTTTGAAATAGGTACGTTGTTAGACCATAACATTGTTTACGTTATTAGACTTCAAACACTCTTCGTATTTATTCTAACCCCATTCAAAATAAAACAATTAAAATATTTATTTATCTTTATTGCAATACATGTCACAATTTTCAGATGTCACACAAAACATTGTCACATATATTTTATAAATGGTCAGATTTTGATCCTTGTAAGTATTTCTCTTTCCAATAAGCTTGCAATTACTTTTTTCATTGTATATTCTAATTTCTTTAAAAAATTAGCACACTATTTTGGGTTTGCTGGAAGTAATCTCTAACTAAGCTAAATATCGAAATGAGCTTATTACATTTCTAAAATAAAATTTTAAAATAAAAGTAGCCCAAGACGTTCCTTATTACATAAGCTCTATTATATCTTTCTATATTATGTCTGCAAATGAAAATCCCGTCAAAATCGGTCCAGCAGTTTCAGAGATTAGTGGCGCGATAAATCCCTGGTGGAGTTGCTGCCCAGCCACAGAACAGCAACGCACCTTGTTGGTACATTTTACACATTTACCGTATCTATAAACCATGATTATCTCTTACCATCAGGAAAGCCAAGTGTTTTTTGCTGTCTTATAACAAAAAAAATAGACGCTAGAATGATGATGATGATAGTCTATGCACTACTAAAATAAATGTTAAAATTTAAACGGAACATCGATTTTCTTGGAAAATAGACCAATAAATTCCACAGAATGCTCCATCACTTCTAGGACTTACAGGATCAAGGTGTAGTTGAAATAGGATTACGTAAGATTCAGTTTCCTATTTCGTGATAATGCTTTCAATGCTTTAAACTCTACCTCTGTTTTAGAAAGCTTTGCTTTGATTTATTATATAGAGCGGGAGAGCAACATCCGCAAACCTACCTGATCAAGTACCTGTAAAATGGTATGCTATAGAGTTTTGGCAAGTGATTTTTAGGGTTTCGTACTCAAAGGACCGTTCAAGTATTACGTAACGCAATTTGGGAGGAGGGGATGTTCGAACAACGTGTTACGTAACACTTTTTTATGGTAGCGCAATCTGAATTTTTTCAGCGACTTCCCGGTACTTAGTGCAATATAATTGTCACTTTATAGGTCAAAAGTACTTATTTGGGCATTACGTAACCTTTTGACGGCGAGAGGAGGGGTACATAACAATTTTACGGCAACGTTGCATGGGGGGAGGCAGAAACAAAAATTTCCAAGAATTGCGTTACGTAATACTTAAATGCTCTCTAAAATCGGAACCCTATTACTAAAACGCCTTTGTCCGTCTGTCATCTAGTTGTATCTCATAAATTATGATAACTAAATTTTCACATAAAATAATGTATATCTGTTGCCTCCATAAAAACAAATATAACAATCCATACTAATATGATAAATGCGTAAGTATCTCCGTCTGTCTGTTACACATTCACGCCTAAACCACTGAACCGATTTTGATAAAATTTAGTAGAAATAGAGTTGACCTTGAGGAAGGACATAGGCTACATTTAAAAAGAGGGAATGAGAATAAGTCGGAAAATGTCTGCCCTTTGAAAGTTGTCTGTGTTATTAAAATAATTCACGTGGAGGAAGCCGCGGGCGGAAAGTTATTATAGAATAAGGTAAATATCTAACGGCTCTCCCTGCAACACATAACGAATAAACCGAGTTGACCAATAGATGCAGCTTTCCATATTTAGCATGTTTTTTTATCGTTTGTTGCGCAAGATTTCTGTACCAATGTCTATAAAAACGGAAGAAAAATCAAGTTTGTTGTACAGAAGCACTCCTTATACAATTATTTAAACACGTGTTTAGTATTTGTCGTTACAACGGCAACAAAAATGCTTCATTTGTGTAAATTTGAGCTTTCTAGCTAGCACTACTTTTTAAGTAAATGGAATAAAAAGAAGCCTACAACTCGGAACATAACCTGACCGCTAAATTTTATCACGATCGGTTTAGTAGTTTTACAAACAAACAAAAAATTTAAAAAAAATTAATGATTTTAGTGACCTAGACCTATTTTTTTAAATATCTTCAATATCGGTGTATTGCAGTATTTATTATTCCATTTTTTCGTCGATAAAAAACAATTTGACGCACTTTCTGACAAATAGTATAAAACCTCAGTGAAAACGTCCTGATGGCGTCTCTAAAGGCCGGCCTATATTCGACACAAAAGCTGTCAATAATCTAACGAGTGGCTTTCGTGACATGGATTGGAAAATTGTTCTGATTCAACAGATGAATGCAAACTGATTACTAACAAGCAATGGCGGATTGGAAAATTAGCAAATAGCCATTATCATTTCGGCACGTTCTTTCAAATTCAATATGGCGGATGTCCAAGATGGCGGATCATTTTTAAGTTTCCGTATCAAAATAGTAAAAATGGGAGCCTATTACTAAGACTTCTCTATCGGTCTGTTTGTTTGTCTTTCTTTCACCAGTCTGTAATATCATGAACCGTGGTAGTTGAAATTTTCACAGATGATGTATTTCTGTTACTATAACAATAAATACTAAAAACAAAATAATAAAATATACAATATGCTCCCAAAAAATAAATATGATTTGTTCCGTTGTAGATAATGGTGTGGAATCATTCGTGCACAATTCCGATTCGCAGTGGGCCGGTTTTTATATAATATATAATGTTTGTGTGTTGCGGGGGGTATCGCATGAAACGGTTTACCAAAAAGAAATGTACAAAAATAAAGATTGTTTATTATATTTTAACCATAAAAATACACCTGTTTGTCTTTTTGAAACATCAAAATGAATCGGATATGAAAAATATACATGACTGTAAATTTAAAATGCCAAGTAAAAGCTTGTTTGATTTTTTATATACATACAATATTTCAAAGGAAGGAGGTTAATTTGACTATATTTTTTTGACAAAAAATGTAATTTTTATTTTTCTAAGTCCCGCCAAAAATATTAATACTCGATCAAACGCGACCCACAATTCACTCTCAATGTATGTTTCGCTTCGCAACCGAAGCATCTTCAGGAGAACTAGACTGTAGAGCTACTAATAGTAGCTTTCAATATGACCACTGCTGGTAGAGTGCTGTGTAGCAACTCGCCAAAGTAGGAATCCACCGCCACACCTATTCCTTCCACCATAATGACATTGTCATGTTCCGGTCCGGAGGGTATGGTAGCCGGTAGACTTACACTTAATATGGTCTAATAGCCCGACCACAGGAAAGAGCGCACCTATAACATCTATTGTGTATATAAGCCACGGTCGTCTTTTACCATCAGGAGATCCGTGTGTCTGTTCGCCGTCTTATGTCATAAAAAAACACTACGCTCAACAACAAAGGCGACTACTGTTTTTGCAGTTTTACTGCGTGTAATTATTTTAATTGATTATTTGTTTGAAACCACTTCGGGTGAAAGGTGTTGGCCACCCTCTAACGACTGACCTATATTCGGTATAAGAGCTGTCAATACGTAAACGAGTGTCATTCATGACATGGGTTAGAACTCTCTGACAGCTCTATAGCTACGATCGAACGCACATTGAATAATTCGAATCGAATAGTATAATAGAAAAATTCGTACAACTCGTAGGTACGTATAATTCGTACAAGTCGTACTTTTCTCAGAACTTACGTTTTTGTATAACTAAACTTTTAACTTTTTTATGTACTTAAACCTCGTTAGACTTGGTCATTAAAGCTTTGGACATACAGTTTGGTAGTCCAGGTTCGAACCCGTTATATACTAATGAGTTTTTCTAACCATAGTACGAATACATTTTCTGAGTGCTTTTTGGGTGAAGGAAACATCAGGAGGAAACCCAAATTCGACCTAATCTAGGATTGGGTCTGGTTCCCTTTTAGGTTGCATTCAGGGTCGAATCCCTACAAGGAGAGGCATTTGTTTGATGAACATAGATGTCTGTATTTCCAGATTTAGGTAGTTATTAATTTTATCCTGAAATTTATTTGAGTATTTCTGTATTATGAATAGAATCAATGACTAAATCCATATGACCATATACCAATCCAATGATATAGCCCAAACATATAAATTGCTTACTTCGATATTTACCTAAAAATAATGAAAATAATACGTATGTACCCACAACTAGTCGACGATTTTATTACGTGACAAGAGGCAAATACGTCACCATATCGGGCAGAAATTTCGAGTTTCTTCACGATATTTTCCTTCGCCATAAGAGGACTCAAAAATGTACTTAAGGTAGAAAAGCTCATTGGTACATGGCAGAGTTCGAACCTGGACCACCTAAACGGCCGACAGAATCACGTATCACTAGGCCACCGAGGCTCTCAAGGGATATTGATCTATACAAATAAATAAAATTGGAATGTCTGTATGTAATACTAAAATAACCGCTTTTAACTAAATGCATATTATTTATGTTTACAAGGTACTTGTACCAAAATAGTATTTTTTAGAAATTCTGTCTATCTATCTGTCTGTCTGTATCCGCTAATCTCCTAGTGTGTCTACTGGATTTAAAAGTCGTGGAAATATACTAGCCTCTGCCAATCCCTTCGGGGATAATAGGCGTGAAGGTTTTTTTTTAAACTGAAAAAACTTACAAGAACAACTTGTCCTACCCGGGAATCGACTCTGAAACCTCGTGCGTGAAAGTCAAACATGAAATTTACAAGATGATAAACATATTATAGTAAAATAAAATTCTAGTCAATTATAAAAGTATAATTTTTGTCGTCACATAAAAACAACATCAAAATGAAGGTCCCTTCTCGCGACAGCTGCGAGCCGTTTTAATTTTAAAAACACAGTGGATTCGAAATAATAACTCTAGAGCTCTGCTTCGGACAGTTTTAATATACTTTAATGTTTCGTTTATATTATAGAGTGGGCTGGTGCAGACAGTAAGCCTATTATATCGAGTAACAAAAATCATCCAATAAATCACTCAAACGCTAAAAAAGTAGTTATTTTGAGACGCTTGCTTGATTTTGTGTAGTATTGAAAAAAAAATGTAACCGCTTCGTTACTCGAAGGATTAGCGAACATGCCTAACTTCGCTCACCCACAGCGAGGCTCTGGTTCGATTCCCTATAAGCAGACATTTATGTGATGATGATGATGTATTTGTTAATATCTGGATCCGGGCGCATATTACATTTATTATGTTATCTATTTAAGTATTTTTAAGTAGTACTTTCGCTAACTAACATCCATAACACAAGCATATTGTAAGTGTTAACTTTGGGGTTAGATCAATGTGTAGTTTGTCCAGAGATATTTTCTTATTTATTCAATAAAATTTAAAATTTCAAAACCAAAAAAATATATTAATAAACAATATTAATAAAAAAATAAATACTACTAGATTTTTACTTTGATTTAAGTCATCAAAATGTATTCTTGTCTAATTACTTTTTATTACTGGCTAATAATAAAGGCTTACAATCCCAGCCTCAGGTTGGCAACGCACCATTCTATAGGCGATATGTATTTCTTAACATCAGAAAATCCGTCTGCTTGTTTACCTTCTCATTTAAAAAAAAATGTTAACCGTTTAAGGTCTGATACTCGATGAATTAAGCTTACCGACGATGCTTGCCCGTTCTATATTCAAGTGTGTTTTCGCAGACCCTTCGTCTAAAATTTACATGTAAGAAATATAAAATATACAATCGTATCGTTAAAGAGTTGTCATGTTATGACTGCTAAATTATTCTACACATTGAGCGGTATATTTTTTTACAATATCTAATAATATTATAAACGGGAACATCATTAGAGTGATGGGTTATGAACATTTTTGTTAAAAAAAGTCTTCTAATTTTCTTTCACAAAAATTACATTGTAAAGACGGTAAGGAGTTAATATTAAAATTATTCCAATAATAACCATATATTGTATACTTCTATCCTTGTCGCTTGGTGAAACTTCATTTTATGCGATTAAATTTAAAACACTTGCAGTGTTTCACTAATTTACTTTTATATAAGAAACTACAGTTTTTACAACTGTAGATTATATAATAATATCAAATTAGTATAAAATTACATAATTCTCAAGAAGCCGACACCGGTCGGCTAATGTATAAAAGTAATAGTAGAGGATCCAAACCTAAACCGACCTTCACCGAGCTGATAATGGAATAAAACTTATTTTATAATAAATTTAGTATATTAGAGAATATATTAAAAATGAGTTGCCATAAAAAATCCTGGACTAAATATTTTTAATTATTTAAAAAAAAAAGATGTTTCATCTAATGTTTAATGTTTGTTATGATAATAGAAAAAAATATATATCCGGATAAGCGCTGTTTTATTACGAACACGTTGAT